>JASVER010000027.1:10024389-10125017 GCA_030449065.1 Oceanodroma leucorhoa | reverse complement strand
TGCCTCCCGTGACGCACTCGATGGTGCAGGGCCCCGTCCTCTCGGCGCAGCCAATGGGCGCCCGGGGGAGCCGGGGCGGCCGCCAATCGGCGGCGGCTGGACAGTTCCCCGGTCCTGACCGACCTTCACCGCCCGGGGCGGGGGTGGGGATAAAAGGGCCCGGCGGCGGCGCGCCGCGCTCCCGCCCCCCGCCTCCCCACTGCGGCTGCGGCGGCCACGGGCAGCGGCACGGGCGGAGAGGTGAGCGCCGGGCGGCCGCGCACCGCGGGGCGGCGGCGGGGAGGTCCTGTGCACCGGGAGCGGCGGGTTGCCGTGCCGCGGCGGGGAGCKGTTCCCGTGCACGGGGATGTCGGCGTCCTGTGCGCCGGGGGAGGCCGTTCCCGTGTACCGGGATCACTTGCATCGGGGACATGGGCGTCCTGTGCACCGGGGGGAGTCCCGTGCACCGGCGATACGTGCGTCCGGCGCACCGGGGGAAGGGAGCCGCAGTGCACCGGGGCATGGGTGTCCCCTGCACCGGGGGTGGGGGTCGCTGCCCCGCCGCGCCGGCGGGAGGGGCGGGCAGGCCGGCGGGGAGGCGGGCGCAGCGCGGGGAGCCCCAGCYGCCCGGTACTGAACGCTCTTCCGCTCCCGCAGGTCCGGGCCCGATGCGGCCTCTGTGCGCCGGGGTGGGAGGCAGCCCCCGGCGGAGCCCGGCCACCCGCCATGCCCTGGAGCGTCCAGTGGGTCGGCGGCCGCAGCGCCCAGTCCCAGAAGCAGTGCAAGAAATCCTCCTTCGCCTTCTACCAGGCGGTGAGGGACCTGCTGCCCGTCTGGTTCCTGGAGGACATGCGGACCATGGAAGTCTTCCACTGGGAGGACGGGGGCAAAGTGAGCGTGTACTCACCCTCGGAGGCCCTGCTCTACGCGCTGGTGCACGACCACCAGCCCTACGCCCGGCACCTGCTGACTAAGTTCCCCCAAAGCGCCCTGGCCGTGCCCAGCCAAAGCTTCAGCTGCTGCCAGTCCTCGGCCCCGCACCTGGCCATGGCCGTCCGCTACAACCGGGTCCGCGTCCTCTTCCGAATCCTCAAGGCCATCCAAGCCTTCCCGCCGAGYGACAGAGCCAGCCACCTGGACCGCCGGGGCTGCAGCCGCGTGGAGGGCGGCAAGACGGCTTTGCACGTGGCCTGCGAACTGGTGCGACCCGAGTGCTTGCTCCTGCTGCTCGGGCAYGGCGCGTCGCCCTGCTTGCAGGACAGTGCCGGGAACACCCCCCTCGACACCTTGCTGCAGCAGATTTCCCACATGCCGGCAGCTAACATGCGTGCCAAGCTCCTCTGCCTCGACTGCCTTTTCTTCTTTGTGCCTCAGGACCTCCAGTTCGCAATGAAACAGCAACTGTTGGACAACCGGCAGCGGTGGCAGGACCTCCTGGGGGAGAACAGGTTCCAGTGCCTGCTGGGGTTAGCTCCCCCGTCGCTGTTTGTCGGAGCCATGCGTGTCTTGATCAGGACCATTTCACCTGAGCATTTCCCAGAGGCTCTGGATGACCTGCCTCTGCCTCATTTTCTAAAGCCTTTGGACTTGAAACTGGAGAGCTAGAGGGGTGGTATGAGAGCCTCCCGCTCACCTGACAGAAATMGACTGTTGTGCTAAAAATGTATCGGTATACGAAGCTGCTAATGTGGCAGTCAAGTATCTGTTTTAATTAGAACTGTATTTTTTAAAAGAATTGTATCTGGCACTTTACAATATATTTTATTTAAAGATCCTTGTGGTGAGGTGAGGTCCGCACTGCATTTTATAAAAACATTCTATGGCATGTACAGTTGAGGGTATGTGGGAGAATGTATTTGTAAATACATCTGAATAAACCAGTGGCAGATGTGATCAAAATACAAATTGAGTGACTGAAAACCCTGAAGTGGCATGTGCCTTGGAAAACTGTGTGCAGGGTGGGGGAGTATCTTTTTGTTAGGATTTCCCTGTTACATAAGTGTCACGGTCCTGGAACAGGATGACTCCTTTTTTTACAGCTCTTCTAATACATCTTGGCAGGGATGCAGGTTTTTTTTAAAGGCACAGATGAAAACTTCCTCATCTTGTACACAAGACCAAAGAGAAGCCAGATACTATTAAAATTTCCCTAAATAAGGCTGGCAGGGATGTGCAGCTGAACAAAATGTATTTTAAAATATGCATAAATAACAGTTGGTTTCCTTGCAAAGTTGGGGCTGTTCCCCTTGGAGAGCCAAGGTGCTTGTTGTCAGGCAGAGGAGAGCAGGAGTACACACGCTGCYCTGGCCAAAAATGTTCCTGCCCTGGCAGGAGGGTAGCACAGGGCCAGCCTCCTTGTGCCTGCCCTCTGCTATGCCCAGAGGGATTTATGTAGGTATGGCAATGGCCCAGGACCCTAGAGCAGCTTTTTTCAGTGGATTCAGGCRCCTCCACTGCCAGTCCCCAGCAGGATGTTTTGGCTTAGGTTGAGCTGAGGGAGCTGTGACAGTCTTGGTGTCCACTCAGGGTAGCAGAAGAGTAGCTTAGATATCCAGCCTTCCCCCAGCTATCCCTTCTGAGATGCTCCAAGGTACATAAAACATCTTCACAGCTGCTCCAGATCAAAAAGCCCTTTAGGGGTGATGTCCTGCCTCCAACACTTGGGTTCAGGCACATCAACGTCCTGAGCAAGGGGTAAAGCTTCAGTTCTTTGCTCTGCAACCTTTACAACATTCTTGGCAGTCACACTGCTTACTTCCCTGTAAAACTGGCACCGTCCCTGCCTGCTCCGCAGGGAGCGAGCTGCACTGGCTCCACCAGCAYTGCAATGATAGAAACCTCCTAGGCCACAGCGCTGTGGCTTTGCCTCTGTTGTTGGAAGCTGTCAGTGAAACTGTAGGGTTTTGTTTCGGGGCTTAAATGTGTAGCCAGGGAGTTGTTTGCCACTTGAACTATTTCAGCACTGTTGTTCCCTTTGGGGTCATCAAGGAACTGATGCGCTCAAAGAGAAGATGCCATGTTCAAGGCACAAATTTATTCGTGAATTAATTTTGGTTAGGAAAAAAAAAAMCACAGAATGAGGCACTATAAGCTGTTCATGCTTCAGCAGAACAGAGTGGTATTTCATCTAAAATAATCTCCATACTGCATGCACAATAAAAGATAAGCCATACTTCTGAAATTTGAGATGCAACAGTAAGAAGACTGCTATTCTTAGACTGATGGCACTGAAAATGTTTCCCAGAAGAGCAAATGTTCCTTTTTTCCCAAGAAACCAAGCTGATGCGTGCTCAAACTAATTACCATGGGAAATTTAGGTCCCTTGCTAGAAAGCACAGAACAACTCTAACTGTTCTCTTCAGCTACCTTGTCAGTAATAAAAATACAGAAATGCAAAGAACTAACCTCTCGCTTAGCTGCTTAATAAAAAAAAAATTTAAAATCTATGTTGCTGAATTCTTGATTTGAGTACATGTTCCCCCTTGCTTCTGTAATAATGGTGTGGAAGCATCTTCCAAAACAGACAAGAAGTAAAGCAGTCAGGTCTAACTTGCACATGGAAAAGTGTCTTGAGGTGGGGGAAGAGACAGAGCTGGGGGTGGGAGGAAAGATTTATCAGCCTTGCTGACAAAGACATAATGAGGTTCAGCACTGGGGAGTTGGTCAGTTGAACTGAGTGCTGGAAGACGCTCCAGCTCCCAAGCTGTGAGGGTAATTACACATTGGAACAGCATGACAGGCTGGGCAGGACATCCTACACTTCAAAATAAGCCCATTAACAAAACAAGAATTCAAGGCCAAAGCTGTTCCTGTGATTCCCTACAGCCCTCCCACCAGCTCTCGGGTAATTCACTTTTACAAACAGAAAGGGTCCCCTCAATATGTTGTGATGGGTCCAAAGTCAGCTAGCTGCTGTGCCCCTCCTGTTATTCTAGGACAGAAGTCAAGCCTATTGCCGAGCCCATGCTGGGATCACTCTGCTGAAGGTCGCCAACAGACCTCGCTACGTGTGGCTCATTGATGTGCCTRGGATGCTTAATCTGGAGAGGCTGAGAGGAACTGTGGGCAAACTACACCAGTGACTACACAGATCACTCACCCCACTGGGTCCAGGCTTGTTTTTCAAACAGAGTCACAGCTTGGAAAAAGGCTGGGGCTTCTCAGCTTTGGAAACAGAAGWCCTTTGTTTGTAGACTAAGCAACAGTGGCATCAGCTTTCCTCAGACTGACTTGCCAGCATGTCTCTGTCCTCTGCCACCTTGGAGCACAGCAGAGTGCAGGCTCCACAGCCCTCCATCTCTTGGCAAAGGCTGYCAGCAAAAATGTCAATTAGTGCCAGTTGCAACACCACTGACGAGCTTAATAAAGCAAACATGGACAGTCATTATGTCTCTGCAGAAGAGGACTGCCAGTGCTGAGTCAGTGCTAGAGCTGGCCGCAAAGGTGTGGGAAAGAAGATTCACCAAGTCCTAACACCACGAGGGCACAGGGGTAAGGATATATACTGAAAAGATTCTGCCTTACCTGCACAGGTTAATCTAGTCACACAAGGCAAATTACCTGGGCAACGCTACAGGCTTGGGGAAGAGYGGCTGGAAAGCTGCCYGGYGGAAAAGGACCTGGGGGTGCTGGYYRACAGCCGGCTGAACATGAGCCGGCAGTGTGCCCAGGTGGCCAAGAAGGCCAACGGCATCCTGGCCTGTGTCAGGAATAGTGTGGCCATCAGGAGTAGGGAGGTGATCGTGCCCCTGTACTCGGCACTGGTGAGGCCGCACCTCGAATACTGTGTTCAGTTTTGGGCCCCTCACTACAAGAAGGACATTGAGGTGCTGGAGCGTGTACAGAGACGGGCGACGAGGCTGGTGAAGGGTCTGGAGAACAAGTCTTATGAGGAGCGGCTGAGGGAGCTGGGGGTGTTTAGCCTGGAGAAGAGGAGGCTGAGAGGAGACCTTATTGCTCTCTACRACTACCTGAAAGGAGGCTGTAGAGAGACGGGTGCTGGTCTCTTCTCCCRAGTAACAAGTGATAGGACGAGAGGAAATGGCCTCAAGTTGCGCCAGGGGAGGTTTAGATTGGATATTAGGAAAAATTTTTTCACTGAAAGGGTAGTCAGGCATTGGAACAGGCTGCYCAGGGAAGTGGTGGAGTCACCATCCCTGGAGGYRTTCAAAAAACGTGTGGATGAGGTGCTTCGGGACATGGTTTAGTGGGCATGGGTACTGGGTTGATGGTTGGACTCGATGATCTTAGAAGTCTTTTCCAACCTTAATGATTCTATGATTCTACTCATCTGTACAAAATGATTTCAAAAGCATTGCAAGGCAGTATATAGAGCCAGCATTCCTGAAAAACTTTGTTACAGCCAGTTCCTCTAAAAGGCTACTTTCTACCATGAAACAGTGATGAAATATAATAAATATTTCACATGTGTTGCTCAAGCACTTTCAAAATAAAATATTCATATACTACCCACTTTTTACTACAAACTGGTTTTACTTGCTGTGACGGGTAAAAAAGGCCTGAAACACTTTCATTTGGAAAGCAAGGGGAGAGAGTAAGTACTGGGTTACTTCCGACTCTTTGCAATTGACTCCTCTCTGCAGCTCCCTTACATGTTTCAGGATTTACAAAGTTTAGCCTGTCTAGAGTCTGCTGAAGGAGCTGAAGTCTGTTGTRATTTTGAATAACTCATTTAAAAGATGGATTTGGGATCTTTAACAATCTTCGTTTACCCAAAATATCGAGTAGTTGAATTTAAATTGACGTGAACACAAAACTAGGTGGTTTAAACAGTCTAAAAAAATCCCTTACTATAACATTTGTCTCAGTCTTGCTCTCTGACGTACTGTCCTGCCATAAAAGCTGCATCCTTCTTCTTGCCATGGTCACAGCCTGGTATGAGCATTGCCAGAGGTGGGCACCTTAAATTTAGCAGAAGATGCAGGTATTAAGTACACCTGAAAATCACTCCCTTCATGAATATGCATAGATATGGAATATCAAGCCTAACATCATCAGTTTAACACTCAGCACCGCACAAAGAATATCTGCTGCAAATAGGTAAAGGTTTCATACAGCTTCAGAAGGAGAGGAAGAGGGCTATTAATGAATAGGCTCTCCATGTGGACAAGTCTTGCAAACTAAACCAAACAGGCAGGCATTAAGTAAAGCAGAAAAGGAAGCAGGAAACCACTGAGAGCAAGACCTGCCGGGCTATAGGTATGGCTAAAATTACAGGCTGGTTTGAAAATTAAGCTGAAAATAGCAAGGACAAAGACCCAGCACAGAGGCATGGAAAGACAGAGTCTAGAAACGGGCCAGGGTGCCAGGCTTGTTTCCTAATCCCTATTTGTCCTGTGTCTGGTGTTCAAGTCGTATGGGTTTTTGACTTGCAATATAACAAATCTATTGACATCAGCASATCATTGTGCATTGCATCACCCCGTCTTCAGATCAATGTTCCCAACTAGACAAACAAAGCACCCATGCCATGTGCTTAATATTTAAACAGCATTGTAAATCCTTGCAAACCACCTTTTGTAATACCACCTATGTTAATAACAGTACTTCCATCACTGGTTGGTGTCAGCAGCTGTCTGAGGTTAGATCACCATTAATTCCCAGCCTGGCTTCAGTGGTCTCCCCTCCACCTACAATGTGTGAAAAAGAAACTCTGCCTATTACTTGCTCAGGCCACATCGAACTGTCCTCTATTATCATGCACAAGAATCACATCTATGGTGTTGCAAGGCTGCTGCTTGCACTGATTTATTCCTGCTCTTTCCACCAAGCAGGTACACATGTATGTGTGGCACAAGAATGGAAGAAGCAGAACTCTCTTGCAAAACATAACTCATCAGTCATAGCAGAAAACAGAAATACAGTTTGCAAAAACATCAGAGATCCCTCGCTGCTGCTAAAAGAAACAGATCCAAGTTCAGCTGGGATGAAGAGGTTCCCCCTACTTGCCCTGATGACCTCTGAAAAGAACGGTGTCTCTTTGCCCAGTGGTTTAGCTGATAAATGGGAAGACCACATAAATCAACAAAGCAAATCTTTAGAAGCCCCAAACAACGAGAAACTCATCACGTTTAGGAATTATTGCTAAAGTCAGAAGAGTCTAGTCATCTAGTCTAAATTGTGTATGACAATTACAATTGTAATACACAATTACAATTCCCATGTTGGGCCTATCACATCTGATTGATTTGCAGCATCTGCTTTAAGTCCAACCTTATTTTATAGATTTTTAAACAGTGGAGCATCCAAGGCTCTCTGAGGAACTTGTGGCTGAGCCAAGCAAAAGTCCCATCCAGGTCACCTCAATCTCTCGTCTATCCCTAAACCACAAAACATCCCCTGCCATCAACCCTGCCTCCTCCTTCTGCAGGAACAATTAATCACTTCCTAATGCAAATATGAGAATTGACCAGAACGGATCTGAGCCAGAGACCCACTTCAGAGAAGCAGGGAAGGCAGAAAGGGGCTTTGATCTGGGCTTCAGCTCTGCRAGCAAGGTTTCAGCAAGAGTCTGAGCCAGTAAGCCAGGGCCCCGGGTGAGCTCCAGTCACACCAGCCACTGTAAGGTTACGTTCCCTGTACAAGTCTAATGGGAAACACAGTGCAAATCAACCCTTCTCCTTCAGGAAAGTGTATGAGGCCCRAAAAGTTCAACTCCCAAATTCAGGCCTGATGCAACCCATTCTGAGCCACGGYGAGACACCTGCACGTCTGGGATACGAGGGGAGGCCACGGGCCAGTCTCCCCTTCCCTCGCACTCCCCACCTAAGGCAAACACAAGGGCAGGAAGCTCCGTGGATCTCAACAGGGAGGCGAGCGAGGGCCAGCCAAGCCCTTCCCTTAGGCTCCTCTGTGGAAAGCAGTTGAGGGAGGACAAGGGAAGAGAGAGAGGCTTCCAGGCAGAAGACACTTGGCTGCATGCCTCAGCCAGGACAGGGGGGCAGCTTCCAGCTCCGAGCAGGACAGCATCCTCCCTGCCCCTTGGCTCCCCAACTCCTGCCCCATTCGCCACCAGCACCACGGCTCCTCTCCCACAGCCCCACGGCTTTGAGGGCAGATTGCCCGTCCTCCTACCTCCTGCTCACACACCAATGATCAGGCACCGCCTGCAGACCCTGACTCTGTTCRGAATACTGGGCAGCCCCATCTTCTCTCTCAGTCAGTGAAGCTCCCTGGCCCAAAATTGTCCCTCCGCTCCTTTGTTCCAGCCCCAGTGGTAATTACTGTTTTGATGTAAGGGTGGTTTTTTGGCACCATGCTCTTAATATTCAGGCTTTATTTTATAATCATTAGGGTTCTTCTTTTTAATGGTGCAAGTAAATTATAGTAAACACATTATACTACATCACATTCGTATTTTTAATGCGGTACCATTTCCTTGACAATGTTTCAGGCAGCATTTCAGAGCAAAGCCTRAAAGGATGAGTAATTTCTAACTCACAGTAAGAGAGAGAATGAAGTCCCTTGAGGAGCTGMGTTTTTGAACGTCCTTTCCTCCAAAACCATCTGCTAGCGCTCTCCCACTCCTGCAATAAGGAAAGCTATTGATGGTTAGTGACTCAAAGAGACAAGACAGAAGGATGCAGAGTCTCAGACTGATTTCTGTCCTTTGTTAATGACAGGCACAGACAGGGCTATGGCCAAACGTCTTGAACTAGTAATGGAGGTGACCTGTGYGACTGCTTGTCCACCGCTTCTGTGAGGAGAGGGGCACATTGCTTCTTTCACTTGTAGCACATTTGCAGGCTTGCCCAGCAGGAGGGATGCTGGGACCTCAGGGACCACAGAGCTTAGGAAAACTACTGAGAGTGCCGTAGGGCCACAGCCATCTGACAAGAGCCACCACAGAGCTCCCAGCGCAGGTGAGGGGAAACACTCACATGTCAGCAGGAAGAGCGTGGCACTCCCTCAGGTTTGCCTCCTCCTTCAGATGGCCAAGGTTTGACTCAGCTTTGCTGCCACCTCATCTTCCCTGCCAGTAGCAGCACCAGGGCTGTGGTTAGACCAAGAACGCCCTGGCAGAAAAACCCCTTCTAAGACAGCCCRGAGGTAAGAGCTGCCGGGAGGGCAGACCAGGTGAGTCACTCACTGAGTCACTTGTCGGGTAGAATATTCTGAAGGATAAAACCAGATTGTTTCCTTCAAAGTGAAATGCCAGCTGCACAGCTAAGGTAGTGCACCTATCGCCCAGGTTGCCCCCACTATAGAGAACATTGCCTGTCGTGTTGGAGCTCTGTACAACGTGCTGGCCAGAGATGGCCAYTTCACATCCAGCAACATCATCCCAACCTTCCTGATAGGTCAGCAAGCTATCACCCCATCAGCCATGACACCAAGCTCTAGGTGTATCTCCTCATAACCCTTTGCTCCAGACAGTCTGATCTCTTGGGAGACTATGGCTTCTCCTGAGGGTCGTCACCCCAGACTGGGTGTGCAGTGGGAGACATTCCACCCTCCATTCCTTCTCTCAGGAATAAGGCCCTCTCCCCCAGCACAGCCTGTCCTGAGACTCTTGTTTGCCACTGATCCCTTCCAGCACTGCTTACACCCCTGCTCTTAGGGTGCAGGGGAAGCACACTACCAGCATGGTGATGGGCGAAGAGCATGGCCAGCATCCAAGCTATCCTTCACTGGTGAAGAGACTTGGTAAGTCCCAGCTCCCCAGCGAGATCAGACCCCTGCGGAAGCCCAGAGTAGGAGGCACCTGGGGGTTGGGGAGGACAGCAYGGCCAGGCAGACAGTGGGGCCAAGCACCACAACACTTGTATCATGAAYGCTGTGAGAACTTGAGGTCCTAATTCTTTGGTACCACATGGTATCAGTTATGCTTACGTATGTGCTTAGATATGCCTAGCAACAATATGCCTGTGGTACTGATGCATAGCCCACATGATGAACAGCCAACTCATATCACATCTCCTCCCCTTTCCAGTTCAGAGAGACATAGAGCAATTAAATCCCAGCTTCTGAGCTGGAGCTTTTTCTCAAGTCATATCAGCATGTATTGTTATCACCAGAGGTCTCTGGCTCAATATTGCCCTGCGGTGGCCACAGCAGTGGTCCTTAACTCTTTACGTCTCACAGGCACTCACTCAACACAAGCCAGCTAGCAGCAGACCTTGTCCTGCAATAGTCCACGCGGTACTGGCAAACAACATTTTTGCTTGTACAAGCCAGGGAGTTATCAGGCTAATGTTTCTCTCTACTGCACAGGTAAGCCCGCCGGGGCCAAAAAGAGAACCACAATCCCCTGCACTCTGCTCAAACCGCAGGACTCTGCTGTGTTCCCATCCTCTTTCCACTTCTGCTAAATGATGGGAGGAGAAAAAAGGGGGGGCAAATTGCCTTGCTGCCCCTCATAGTGAGGGAGTAACTTTTCAAGATAGAGCCAGGCAGAAGAGGGGAGGAATAACACAGAGCTTGGCTCTGCCCATCTCCAACTCAAAAGGAAAAGCTCTGCTTAGCAAATGCTGTGCCTTTCAGAGGGTGCTAAGCGGCACTGAGCACTCACTTTGGGAGTTGACAAGTCCCAGCTGGTAGTCTGGATCTGCATCTATTCACCTTTTCAGCATTTGCAGTTCATGCATGGAGAAGTGGCACTGTACTGTACCAAACCAAGGATACAGAGCTGGGAGGGTATTCGGAAGTCTTTTGTTCCAGAATCAAAAGAAGCCTTTCCTGCCTCCTGCTTGGGATTTGATGCTTTAGAAACTGGTTGCTCAGATACCAAACAAATCTTGTGTAGGCTCCCTGTTAAAACAAAAGCAGAGAAATTTATGCAACCAAATCCCTGCTTTGGACTGTGACCTTACCAGGCCCTATTCATTAATTAGGCTACACTGAAGCTTTACTCAGATCCAAACCTGACACTGATGCAGCTGACTCTGTAGGAGACACCCTTCCTGATAGGACACATACCGAACATGCTGTTTTAATGCAAYGTTGACCGCAAGTGGCCTTGATGACCTAGGCATTAAATATAGTGTGGCAGAAAGATATGTCCCCTACCTCTCTCTATTAGCTGGTGTCTGTGAAGAAAAAAAGCCGATGGCTTTTAGCTCAGCTGGCAAAAGGGCTGCATGCACTGTGATAGCAAGTCTTGAGCTCAGAGCCTACGGAGAACCTGTGTGCCTTGTGGTATCAAAACATGAAACKCTAGCACAATGATCATGGCACTTTTGCCCGCCTTCCTAGTTCCCCAGCCTCTGCAATAGGAAAACTTAATTCTTTATTGGTTTGTTGCTCACTTTTCTGTTACTGTAGGATGCACTTGCCCTGACCATCATGCTACTCTCAAGCCCACACCCTCATTGTAAAGTCCAAGCTTGACACCCTGCTGAACTTCTGGTTCGCGAGGGTCACCTCACCCTGCTCACCACTCAGGTTCACTCCTTTCTGAGCAGCGTTTGGAAACTGCTCCCAAGCACAGTAAGCCTGTCAGCAGCAAACCTTCAACTCCCATTTCTTGTTTGCCTGCCCTCCTTCTTCATCTGCCTACAGGTAAAGACAAGTTTACTGCTGATAATCCCTTCGGACAATGCTGCTAGCACAAGAAAACATGGAGAAATACATGAGATGGCTGACTTTGGTGAAAAATTACAAGGTAAAAAAATAAAAATAAAAGGGTTACACCACACAGCTCAGACCTGTTGAAGATAAAGGCTGATACTAAACGTGAGCATCCACTTGTGGAGGGATCACCTCTGGGAAGAAAGGGTATTGAAACCAGCACCCAGAGCYTGACAAAAATGGATTTACTACGTAAGTCTAACCATTTTCCTCTTATAAATCTGCCATATTGTTGTAATGTCAAATCATCAGCGGTCAAATTAATCCCTCTCATCTTATGCTCTTGACATACTGGTTCTGAAAATAAAAACAACCAAACAAAATTCCACGTATGTTACAGCTGTCACAGGTGATGTTACCCATGTATTACTAGCCAGCTGGTTGCTTTCGTGCCTCCTCTACAATAAGAGGACTGTTTTCACACAGGCCATCAATAAGCCCTGAATGTTCTCACATATAAACCAAAATAGCTGGAGGACTGATCTGCAGAAATGCTGAGTGTCCACAGCACCAAATGACTTCAGTGGAAGATGCACATGTTCTGCACCTTCAGAAGCCCTGACTTTCTGCTAATGCCATTCGAATCTACCAAACAGAACACAAAAGGACATAAGAGTACTTAAATAAGTGAAAACAAGGTGATACCACCTACATAAAAGAATGAAGCAAAGCAACAAAATATTAAATGGCTCTGACAGATGTTCTCATCCCTTTATATCATTACAGGGATTGTTCTCTTTGTCCAGTCTTAAAACACTTCATAGAATGGGACTGCCGCCACTTCCTGACAACAGCACAACCTAATAAGCCTTATTGTAAGGAAATGTTTCCTGCCATTAAGCCTGATTCGTCTTTCTTCATTCTTCTTCCATAGGTCAGAATTATTCTTTTCAGCATTCCCTAAAACCATCATATTACCTCTACTCACCCTAGCAACYGTGGATTAAGGCAGGTATTCTTTAAAGGCTCTTTGACTTTTATTCCTGCCCCCCTCCCCAAGTCATTATCTCTGCTCAGTTCATTATTAATACTGGTGTCCTCAGAACTTCTTTCCTGAAATTCAGGTGCTTCCAGCTGTTTGTAGTAACCTAGATGTGAACACATCAATATCAGAGGGAAAAGAAACTACGTTAGCACTATGCAAAGCAAAAGAGCTTCACCCTGAACCAGGACCAAAACAGCAAATATTATACAAAGCCTGCTACACAGGTCCCCCTGGGACTTGACTATCTTTTGAACAGATATGCTCCTGTTTGCCAAGCAGTGGCATAGAATGGCTTCCATTACTTATCTGGACTACAGCAGAGACACTGGGATAAAGAGGGGAAAAAAAAGATGGTTCCTTCCCCAAGTGTCATCCATGTTAGAACTTTATGAGTCACTGCCAAGGAAAGACGACACTCAGTACCTGGCTATCACTTCAAACAAAGTAGATGCATTTATTTTTGCAAAATCACTTGCCTGGGATGGCTTCCAAAAACATCCCTTACTTGGCTGAACAGAAGCAGAGTTGCCTCTAGAGATGTCATACAGCGAAGCCTTAGATCCTACTAATAATATTCCTGAAGCCATATCCAGATCTGTTGTAGTGAAAGCTTTGCCATGGATTTATATAGGCCTAAATATGAAAGGCAAGTGTTCCAATATTCCCTACTTGCCTGGTTGTGTTTTCACAAAATAATTTTTCAAAATAATCAAAAGATTATTTTTTTTCTAGTCACCATGGTACAGTTATAACTGTTACCAGTATTTCTTGAGCTTAACATGACAACTGAATTCAGATATTGCAAATCTGCTATTGGGAAAACAGCTAAATACAAGCCAAGAGATCAATGACACCGATGTTGTTAAACTCATAGTAATAGTTGTCAGATTATTTATTCTTTTTGGGAAAGCAAGAATATGTACACATTTCTACCGCAGCAGTGTTTCTGGAGCAGTGATTCTCAAACGATGGTCCATCAGGCACTGACAAGTGAACCAYAGTTGGCTTACAGAAGTGTACAAATTCTGCAGTGCTTTTTATTAAAAGCTTAATGGAAAAAGCGTGGGAAAATCTACAGGGAAGTTTTAGTGGTGATCCAGGTCAACCCACTCAAGAATTTGGGGAATCGCTATTTTAAATTTACTCACTCTGTACAAGTTGGTAATTGTAAAACTAAGGGAGATCAATAATGAAAGAAGAGAATCTTGAATGCAGAAAGCAAATAGGATGATGATACACAAATCATCTGAGTACACAGAGATAGGTCTAATTGTCGGGTCCACTACACACTGGATTTCAAAAATACCCAGCTCAGGCTGAAAATCACTGTGACCCATTAAGGTCCTCAAAAAATTGTAGATGGTAGATAGAACAAAAGCTATGCTACTCCCCACTTTTTAAATGAAAAACTGCATGAAATTTGGTGAAGTTCAGCATGAAGACAGCATGAAGGAAGTTTCATTTGTAACAATTGATCGAGGATGTTATTTATGTCTGTGTTATGCTGAGGTGGTCCACCTTGGCTGACTTCAGGAACTGTAGCAGGGAACCCTAGASCTAAAGCAAGAATCCTTAGAGACAGACCTAAGAAACCACGTTTGCCAAGATCTGCAAAAGATTCCTAATTATCCACCACGGAAGTTGGCAAAACTCACAAGGTAGGAAATCATACGTAGGCTATGAGCCTGTCCATGCTGCCCAGAACAAATGTGCYATGGGAGACACTGAAGTCTAGCTCTTAGCAGTACAGTTCTGCAGAGACAATATTATTCTTCAGGTCTCTGAACCTGACRGTAAGATAGATGCCAACCTGCTCCTAAAACTGGCTTTGAGAAATCACTGGATGTATGACTGCGAGACTTAAGGATTGAATGAAGCACGGCCTTTTAAGTGAAAGCTGAGCTCACCTTGCTCAGCTTTGAAAACTCATCTGGCAAGATACAGCATTTCTCGCCCATTAAAAAAAAAMAACCAACCATCTGTCACCTTCCATCTTGAAAGTCTTCTATTAAAATCAGGTTTAAGAAGTTATCATATTGCAAGCAGCCAGCAATGGTGAAAAACMTGCTGCAAAGGACTATGGACAAGGTTAAAAGTAATGCAAAAACCTGCTGGCTTTAACTTCGGTTTTAATAAAATATCAAAGCTTAAGTAGAAGGAGCTGCTTCACTACCTCCCCGGACCTCAACTCCTGTCCTAGAGCAATTAGAAGTGGCAAGATGGAGAGGAACGAAAGAAAGTRACACAGTCCTGTGTTTTCCTCCCAGGAATGCTCTATATGGGCACCCTGTGACCATGTAGTTGTGCAAGAGAAAGATCTCTCCACTAAGCAAAGAACAGTATGAAAAGCAGTCAGCAGGCCTTAAAAGCAACAGGATTCAGCTCTCCACTGTATCTGTTCTCAGTACAAACACGTATTTCAGATTTTTTTTGTTGTTGTTTTAAACAGACACCCCGTGCTGATAGTGTTTTAAGTAACCAGCTAATTAGACCTGAAGCCTGATAGATCTCCTACGCAAGTACCTATGGCATCAATGTTATTATTTAACAAGGTCAGCATTATTATTACAGTAATTAYAAAGTGAATTAACAGTGCTAAACCTGTTATTTCAAAGTGTTACACTGATCATTTACCACGTTCTCCTCAAGTTAAAAGGACTGACTTTCACCACAGCACCATGGAATCAAGTGCAGATCTGCCACTTCACTTGTTTGTTATTCCCAATTTAGAGCGCTGGGCGAGGCTCACGGAGGGAACAGACTATAGCCCATCTGTTGAGGCAGAGAACGGATTTAGCAAGACAAGCGTGGGAGCTGAGCAAGTAAAATCTCAGTCATCCTAGCAATTACCCTACTTACTTTGCACTTCCCATGAGCAGCTGGCTGGTCTGTTCCCTATAACAACCAGGGATTGTGGGGTTTCTTGCTGGCAGTTGCATTTTTCTCCCTGCAGCTCAAGCAAATTCATTCTTTCCTGTACATCTCCCTGCTGCGTAGCCAGGCACATGTGCCAGGCARTCTGCTGGGGGCTTCCCTGGAACTTTCCTCCCAGTCTTTTATTTTTTTTGGGAGAGGTCTAATGAGCTTGACCTGACCCAGGGGAGCTTTGCTAAATTCATCCAGCCCRTGGTTAGGCAAAACACAGCAGTGTAACAACTTCAGCAAGGAGTCACCTATTGAGTATTTTTACTTCAAGCTTTAACAGACATAACATCTATGCCACTTCTCCATTCTATATACAAGATACCTATGAGTACTTGTAACAGAGAGCTCCTCCTGGCAAAGGCTCACTATACCGATTAGACTACAGGTCCACTGAATACAAATAAAGTATGCAGTCAACTTGTGCAAATTCAAGATGGTAAGTACAGGACGTTAATACAATTCTGTACACATCTTTAGATATATTTTCTGGATGTGAGATTCAAAATACAAGTGTTGCAAAATGAAGTCTCCTTCCTTCATCTGCTGTAAGTGAATCTCAGCTGAGGTTATGAGAAAGGTGTATTGAAAAGGAAAAATAAGTCACTGGTTTCTTCTATATTGGACAGAAATAGTGAATATTGTTTGAAAGATTAATTCATAACTACAGCTCCACTCAGTGCTATTTAGTTGTGCACTCTTTGGTGCCTCTGTCAGAGAATCACAGGCTATAAAAATCAGTATATTTTAGTCATTTCTGAGGGCTAAGACAGAAAGGGCAATTTTCAGTTTGGAGGATTTAATATTTCTTGGTATTTTATTGTCATTGTATTAGCTTTTAGAGAACAGAAATCAAAGCTGTTATACATGTGTGTGTATACATATAAAAAGTCCACATTCCRTAAGAATATAAAGTTTCCCAAACAGATCTTTACTTTTTTTCTACAGCTTTTTATTTTTTCCTCACTAGCACCAAGCAGGATTTTAACGTTATGGCTAATATAACAGCTTTGATAGACCTATTCAAATAGATTTCAAGTCAGATAAACTCGAAGACCAAAGGAATCATAATGGTAATTTCACCTAGCTTCCAGTATGATATCAGCCACAGTATTATCTACAACATTTCCTGCACTGAACCCAAAACCTCACTTCCTATCTTGATTTCAAGTGATGAGAAATCCATAGCTACTTATGTGATAAACCTAGATATCACCATTCAGCAGTCTAGGGAGATCATTATATTTATCCAGATATTTTAATCTTTATCAGTGGAGCTCTGGCTGTAATAATTCACAAAAGATAATGACTGCAACTCAACTCTTGCTTTCCAGTAATTAAAATCTAGTCCTCTATATTACAAGTTCTCTTCTGTTCTGCTGATGTGAAAGTGATTATTTTTAACTACAATAACTCATTATCAAACAATAAGGGTGATCTACTTTGTTTGGCAAGGGATACATCAGCTTTCTTTGCTGGCTACTYGCCACCATAATACTATTTCCAACATGCAACTTTCACTTTCAGGAAGGCTGGAAGAGGAATAAAGCCTGCATCCTACATTTTGCAGCTAGAAATCCTCAGTTCAGATCTTACCTCTCTACTCCTGATGGTAGGGATGGGATGTGGACTGGGCTGGTTAATGTGAAAACTGAAGACCAGAGATTTTTCACCAAGGTAACGATTATATCTCCATATCTTCAYATATGATTTATGGTTTTCTAATTGCTAATTACCAAGGCAAAGCCATAGGCATACAGGCACTTGCATTTCAAGCCTTTACACTCAGAACAGCTTTTACTGAAAAGTTGTCTCAAGGTTGTTGCTTGGAATCTATCTAGAACTCTAGCATAAACAACTAGCAACAGCTCACTCATTAAAGGGAGTTTTATGAGAGAAGCAAAAAGATAAGCCATGATGCCACACTAGTCTGAAATAACCCGCAAGTGCCTTTGAGATACTTGACAGGACTCATCTGTTGGGAAGTAATGCAGAGGAGTTATGGAGTTCAGACCTTCTGATGTCCACCTGTGTGTGTGGGGAAGAAGACGGGGTTCTTGTCCATCGCATCAAAGACACTCTCTGTACAGGTAGGAAGAGTTTGGAATAAATGTGACTCTTTGTACCTGTAAAAATAAAGCTATGTTTAGACAATGACACAAGTCCATAATTAAGTGTTCCTCATTATCATTTTCTTAGCAGTGTTTCCTAACAACAGTTCTACGATCTTACTTAAGCAATTAATGTATTTTCTTTGACACTTGCTAGTGAAAGCTTTTCTTTGTACCATTTAACATGGTCTTATTCCTTTTTATTGCTGCAAGACAAAGAAAACCAAGCGTGACTTATATATCCAAGATGGCTGTTTCACACCAACTCATCAGAGTCACCTGAACTTCTTTAAGCTGTGACATAAGGATTACTCCTGCATAATAGCAGCGGGCTGGTGCTGTAAGGAGACAAACACTTCCCTGCAGGAGCCAGCAGAAGCAGCTGAACCGGTTTGTCAGGATAAAAGGTATGATAATTAGCAAGGACATTGCCATTTGAGTCTGAACAGGATTCCTGTGGCTGGAAGTGGGTTTAAGTGTCAGAAGCATCATTAATCATTGCTATGCTTTCTTGTGTGAAGTTAYCCAGGTCACAACTCTGTCAGGAAACAGTTCTCCCCTCTGGGAAGTGAAGCCAGGGTGCTCCGTAAGCCTCAGCTGCAGTTACAGCTAAAGGGCACAAACACAGGAAGTCTTCAGATGAGCTCAGATATTTTAAAATACAAGGAAGGGTGCAGTTACAGCACGTGGTACAATCACCTATTCGCGGCTTGAACATTTTCTAGCTGTGACCACACATGCATATTCTTCACTGAAAGCTAAAATATTTAACATGCAAGTGCAATTTTTATTTACCATGTAAGGAAAGAAACTTGTTTACTTCTATTACAGCAAGACCATCCTAAATTGGAGGCAATAAGCTTAACATTCAAATATGAGAAGTGTTTAAGTGTCTTTGCTTGGAAGATGACCATTTTGCTGGTTTGACACACCCGTCACAATTTAAAAAAATATATGAAATAAACTTTATAATATCCAGGTCCTTACACTATCACTACCATATTGTCTGGAGTAATAGTAGGGGAGARGTTTCATAAGCATGTCTTCTGCATCAAGACAATTTCCAGACACAGAGAACTCTCTTGTGAATCATACAACAGATGAGTCTTACCACAGTAATTTATTTCTTAAAAATCTAGTTTATTGCACTTGTCTCAAAGCACAAACAAAACCAAAAATCTAAATACAGAAATAAAAGTAAAAAACCCATCCTAATTTCATTAAAACTACCCTAAAAAGTAGTCTGATAGGAGCTCTTGACACCAATATTAATGACCATAGCAAGGTACAGTATTATACAATAATATAACAACTAGCAAGCTCAAGCCATTACTAAGATGACTTTGAAAAATGTAATACAAAAGTGTCACTATTAAATAATGCCATTGTACTTGAGCATCTGGTGCTTGGCAGCATGCAGAGCAGTACTCATGTCCCTTCTCCAAAGTGATTGACTCAGGAGCTGCCACAAGATACTTTTAAGCTGAATTTCAGCTTCTTCGGGGTCCTCAAGATACCAAGCTATGCTTGCATAAAACAGACTGGGTTACTTCACAAGCTGATTCCATTACAATCCACTGCCAGACAGGCTAAAAAAACCCTCTGGGGTAATCTCCATATACGGATGAGATAGCAATGAAGCAAACATATCATCTGTAAAAGAGAAACAAATCTGTCCTCCCTGTAAGACTGAAAGCTCAGACTGAGAACTGACAGCCAATATCACAAGTGCTACAAAAAAAGTGACATAACTTGGTTCTCTTTCCACCGATTCACATTCTCACCTGGCACGGTGTTTGTTCCAAGTTTAGTGCAGTACGCACATGAATTATTCTGAAAGAGAACAGAGGTTAAAAAAAACGTATCCTTTTCCATATGTATTAAGTTCTCAAAACAGGAACATCCCCACTTTTCAACTCCTGGCCTTTTCTGAAGCTGGCTCTTTTACAGTATTGGTTAGCAGCTGCTTAAAACATTCTGATGATTTGTAAGCTTAGAACGAACACAAAATAACTCCTCCGCCTACATACTGAACTCAAGTTCTCTCATCTATATTTCTATTGCTTAAAAAAGATGAGGTATCTTTCAAAGAAGATTTAGAGTTTAAAGAAAAATAAACTGCATGATTAACTTAGGTTACTTCCCAGTCCATCACATCACCTCTGCTGCAACATCTGTTAAGAATAAGACACTTCAAAATTTAGCTAACATAGCTAAAAATGAGAATATTGTTAAGTATTTTCTCACAATATCATAATTTTTAATGGGATATATCGGTAATTCAATCAATTACCATTTTTCCTTTTAATACATCTAAGTTTGGTACTCAAAACAATTTGAGTCCAAATGTTAAAGCACTGGCTGGAGGCACAAATACAGCACAACAGGAATTATGAGAGCTGCCTTGTACATTCCTGCTTTGTWGTACAAACCCAACATGCAACTTCTTCCTGTTCCAAAGTGGGACTTACGCCCCAAAATCTGTCAGCTTCCTGATGGCTGTGTGAAATAGGAAAAAGTCCCCCTGATATTAGGTGTAATCTAAACTTCTCCCTTGTGGATGAAGCGAAATTATGAACCAAATTTCTAGAAATGGAAGGTTAGTATGGCCTTGCAGATATTTATATGGAAATGGATCAAACTAAGTTCATTTCAACACCAATGCTGTGTAACCATGATGTTCTGAGATCTTACTAAGAAATACTTTGCCATATTTTCTTCCATGCTGCACGGGAAAATARTTCTAAATAGTCAGAGAGCGTTCCCATCAGTTTGCAGTTCCAAGTACAAGAAGAAATTGAGAAATGCTTAATGTTTCTGCTGTAGAGAAATATTTAATGCAACAGAATTCCTTCTCAAAATAAGTACACATGTATTAGTCTGCATGCTGTTGTGAAATAGTCACTTTCATTGCTAGTAAGATTAACTTAAGAGTTATATTTCCAAAGGAGCTTCTACTGTAGTACAGTATAACAATTGCAGTATGCCACACCTAAAGAGTCTCCCAAGAGATAATGGAACAAACATCAGAACTCACAGCTTGAGGGCTATTTAACAGGTCAGTTTTTCAATACAAAAGTGCTAATATCACAGGTCCAATATGAGTGGCTTTTAGATCCAACATTCTGTACATACATTACAGAAATTCTGTCCTTCTGTTTTTTTCTCTGCTTCACAGGCTTGAGAGACTTCATATCACTTCCCATTCATCTTCAAAATCATCAGGGTGAAGCAGAACAGAAGTGTCATTATTTTTCTGCAAACTATGGGAATGGCTAAAGGTCTTAGTGAGGCGCTGGAGAAGGGATCCTGAAGTACTGATCGCCCACAGTTCATCTAGAGGGGTCACTGCAAAGCATAAAATATCCATCTTTTAATTAAGGCAAAGGGTTCCAATTATAAACATTAAATAAATAATATTTTGATCTATTTTCCTAATTATACCCACAGAAGGTTTTTACTAATGTGATAAAAGCACCCTTGGTGAAACTCTCACAGTCAACAAAGCATTTAGAGTATGCAGCTCTCCCTGCATATGGTCAGCTTGAGCACCATCACGCAGAAGTCAAAGCAGGCATCGCAATGTTTTGGACTGTCATGCAGAACCAACTTGCCTGTTAAACGTGAGACATTTCCAGGAATCTTCTTCCAGTAGTCTCCTGCTGGATTCTTGTCAGTAATGCCATATCGACGAGCTACATCTCCATTTGGACAGCGTGCCCAAACAGTCCTTGTACTTATAGCCAGCTGACAAGCCTGCAAACCTGAAGATAATTGGACATGAAGAGGGAATAATCACAGGCTTTCGTATATACTAAATACACTTGCAGGAAAGTTTAAGAGAAGATGGTAAGACTATAACAGGTTTTATATATTCCTTCATTAATACTAGAGAAGAACTCTCCCTTATAAAAGGCACAAAGAAATACCTAGTTTTCCAGGAGGCTTTCTAAGAAAGGATTGGCAAGAAGACAATTTAGGACTACTTATTTCCTTACATTGACTTTAGGGAAGTTGAACGAAGTAGCTGCTATTCAAATCTGAGCTTCTGGCCCTGTGTAAGCAGAAYACCAGAAAGTAGGCCACTTGCAGCACATAAAGCACCGCTATTTAATTGCAGACTTTGTACTCACTGCATCTATTGACCATAAGGATATCACACTGTGGGTACATTTTGTTATGTGGCCACAGCCACAAGTAACAACCAATTAGAGGATCTTCGTAAACATACTTTTGGAGCCTCTGCTGTATTTTACGACCACATAGGGAATAATCCAACAGTTATAACTTTAGTTTGTCTAAAAATGGTTAACATTATAGACATTGTGGACTTTTTTTTTCCTCTTGACAAGAAAGCAAGTACTCCACAACTAAGTGCCATGCATTTATGCAGTGAAAATTCTTGAGAAAGCAGACAGCATCAATAGACAGTTATTTAGAAAGAAACAACTAAAATTTAGTTTTATTTACAGGCAAGGCAAAAATGTAATTACCTAATCTAGAATGCATCTAGCACTCAGGATTAATACAAAGATGTGCAAAATAGCATTTGGTTTTTGTTAGCCACATCTAGGTAGGAACCCCATGTTGTATCACGTTTAAATACAAAACTTCCCACACCACAGTAGTCTCCTATTGCTTAGGAATACTGCTTTAGTTCTAACTGAAAGGGAACTGTACCATTTATTAATTCAGTGGCAGCAGCCTGAAATAACACACAACAGAAATTCATCCAAAAAATCAGATTTCCCTTAACTACTTAGTGTTTTTAAGTAAAACCACATTCCTCTTTAAAAGATAACCCTTATCAAATACTTTACTATGTTCCTATAAATAAGCACACTTGATTGCTGAGAAAAATATTTTAAGCATTGCTATCAAATTCAAAGAGCAACAGGAAAAAACACACCTACAAAAACCCAACACTGAGAAAATGGCAGAAAGAACAAGGAACTGATGCATTAATTTTTACCTGGTACATGTTCCCAGTCAGTGCCTACAGGCATTTCATCTGTAATTCCAACTCGTACGTGGACATTCCATTTGCTATCAATTGCCCACAACATCTGATCATTTGGACTTGAATGAATGCTGACCAAGTTGATTCCTACCGGCTATAAAAATTAAGCACAGTATTTAAACTTTGTACTACTGTATCGTTGTACTATTGTATCACTTGTTCTTCACAGAAGTATGGAAGAGAAGTAAAATATTTACCAGATGCTAAAGACAGGAAGAAATTTAACTTACATTTTACTTGTCATTGTACAAAATTACCAATTTTCCAAAAAGTCAATCCCTTCCTAAACAGAAAAGGAACATGAATGAATGTCACCCAAAATTAGGGATAAAGATATTCATATTTAATGTTCAGCACCCAAGTCTAATATTAGTATTTGCTTAACCACTGTTATTCCAGTGAGGTACAGTTTCAATTGCAAGTTGAAGAGGGAACTCTTCCACTGAAATGCACAAAGTGCAGTATTTTCCTCTTGCCCTCCTGAAAGTTTTCCTAACATAACTAAATCTGCACTTTATTTCTAAACATATACAAGCAGTACATTTTTACAGTCTGAATGTCTCCTCTTTGCAATGAAATGGTGATCTGCCTTCTTCCCTGTACTCCATTCTACGGGAACACAACCATGGAAGTCATTGCAGACCACTGCAGTACTGGAGCAGCCACACCTGTGGGAGAACATCCACAACACTATCTGTTAGCAAACCCAAGTTAAATACACTTCCCATTCTGCTCCCAGGCAAGTCCTTACTCCATCTGCTTCTACGGAGATTTGCCTTAACTACTGTTCAAAATCAGTGTTACTGACGCCAACATTTTATGGACGTCAAAGATGGTAATTTTGGGGCAAAAGATATCAGCCAACAGGTTTAGTGAACACAAATATCCTGCAAAACATGTACTTTAAATAAAACGCGGATAAGAACAAGAAAAAAAGTTTTTTCTCCACATCAACCTAATAAAGGCACTGAATACRACAGTAAGATGCCCTGAAACACATCATCACCTCACAAAGCAGCACTGCATTTCTTGCTTTAGCCTCACAGGCATAAGCTGAATTTTCAGTGTGATAAATACAAGAGCAAGCAGCTTGTTGCATGTATAAGACTAGGAATACAGAAGCATAATCTGCATGTGTATATAAGCACACAACCCAGTCCCAGATGGGCCTTCTGTGTACATAACAGTTACCTGCTTTGGTTTTGCTTTTAAAATTCTGGTGCTAACCTGTGTCTGACCCAGCTACAATCAAGTTCAACTTGCATCACCAAATCAATCCCGTCTATTCAGGTTGCAAGGCCTTTGACAGACGATCTTCTCATGTTTGTGCTCTCATTAGGTACTTGCCCTCGTTGGAAGCTTGAGGCTGGCAGAGGCTTGATGAAGCGTTTACCTCTGGTCACAGTAAATTCACAGTGGCTGCAGTCTGAACACTTACAGTAAGACATTAATTGTCTTGAAAARTGTTAACTACATAGAATATATAACTGCCTAGCTACTTCCAAATTGGTATTCTGCCATATTACAAATAAACTAAACTACTGTATCGCAAAAAAAAAAAAAAAAAAAGAAAAGAACAAAAACGCCCACAAAACCAAATCCAAAACCAACCAACCAACACCTAAACCAAAACACCCCAAAACCCCATACAACTCTCCCCTCTGATCTTGCTGCCTCTTCACTGGAGTTATCCTCACTCCTGGCACTGTTCCTGTTTCTCCCCTCGATTTTTATTTGCTTCGTTCTACAGCTACTTTGGCTCTGGCTCCTTCCTACTTCACCCTGTTCACCTCCCCACACTATTGTCATGGGTCTGCCTCATTACTGTGCTGCTTCCAGCTTCATCACATCCCTCTCCATATTCTGCTCTTGTAGTCCCATGTTTTCAAGTAAAGGAGCTGTGCAATTAACAGCTTATGCAGACTGAATTACTGCACATAACAGGAGAACTTGGCCTTCTTTCTTTCTTTTTTTTAAAATCCACTTATCTCCTTCTCCTTGCAGTATTCTTCTACCACAGTAACCGCTTCCTCCAATTTAGGACTTTCTACCACTCTTCCCCCATCTCCTTCACACCACGAATTGCCAGTGTGTCTGCCTATGCTCCACCTCTGCAATACACTTCATGTTCCAACTGCAGTCCTTCACAAAGTGTGCCAAACAGCTTGGTGTGACCCTTATTACTGAACTGTGGGGACTTGTGCCCCTTGCCCTCCACTCCTCCATGTCAGGATCCCATTCCTCTCTTCCTCTGTCATTTGTCTAGAAAAGAATTCCCTGAGAAAGAACTGGAGGAATATTTTCATCTAGAAAGACTTACTGAGTGCTTGTACCTAGTACCTAAGCCTGTGCATCACTACAGATTTATAGGTAGTGGAAGCTAAGAAAAGGAGACAAAACACCTCAAAGGGGTAGCATGAAAGGAGCTGCACGATGCTCAGCTAGATTGCTTCTGGTACCACTGCAGGTTCAAGTATAATCTAAGCAATTATGTGTACCCTATTCTGCAGCACCAACGTACCTAAGAAACAAATGGAAATTATCAAGTTCAAAGTAAMATCTCTASAACCTTGGCCAAAAATTCTTCTCATTCTTTGTTTGTTTAAGTGAGCTCCTGTTTCCTCCTCAAGTTTCCCTACCTCTCTGGGTATTTCATTTTTGGCTTCTCTTCCTCAGGCTACTCAGCTCTTTCTGATAAACTTGCATGAATGAAACAATCCTACTCACTCTCGTTACAAAGGATCCAGGCAATACACTGATGGCAGCATCCAACACTCTCGACAGAACCTCCCCCCCTCCACTGCAGCTTTCTGCTGTGAAACAGACAGTAAAGGACACAACGGACAGGACAGCTAGAGACGGGATTATATACAGCAGCTTTGGGCACAGAACAGTGACAAGACATTGGGAAACAAGTACAGGCAATTCTCAGAGCCTGTTGCAGAGGTTTTACCTCCAGTTTTGCGTCTGGGTTTTGTGTTGTATTTTTTGTTGGTTCTTGTTGGGTTTGTTTTGTTTTGTTTTGTTTTAAACTAGAAAGCAGCCATCTACAACAAAAAGGTGTTCTCATGGCTACCACAATAGGGTGGATAAAATTAATTTAAAATTTTCTTGACATAATGTACCATTTTTTGGAACAATCATACTGACAACATCCCAGATATCCCTCATTTTCACTGTTTTAATTACCATAAGCATGCTTTAAGTACTTTATAATCTATATAACAAGAAACAGAACTCTACAGCTGCAGTTAAAGATGAAATAGAGTTCTCTCATAGCAGTAAAGAGAGGTATCTGTGCAAATTTATAAATCTGCTGATAACATTTCAGAGAATGATAACCATGAAAATTAATAAATTATTTCAGCGTAGCCTTTTCTCAGCTGGTTTAACTTCCAAAAGCATTCATGAGATTTGTATATCTTGACTGTGAAATTTGTCATATTTGTAATTTACTGAAGAGTTTGGAATTTTAAGGAGTCTCTCACTAGTCTCTCAGCCTTCCTCAGAYGCTGACACACCAAACTCTGTTTATAGGTTTATCCACAATACTCATCACTGTTAGAGATCGACATGTTACGGAGCACTAATGGATTCAGTGTATCTGATGAAAAATGGTGCAATATTGTTTTCCTTTTACTTGTGGTGCCAAAAATTTCTAAATTCAAAAAGCTCAAGACACTGACTTTTTTAGCCAAGAACAGAATGCAGATCCTCCTGTCCTCTGGTCTTGTACCTCAGCTACAAAAACCCATCGCTGTCTTTTGAGGATTTCCCACTACGACCATGGGCTGCAACACATGCCAACTATGTAATTTTCAACATTTAAAACCACATTCTAAGAGCTGTGAATACCTTTATTGTCTGCTACAAATAAAACCAATGAAAAATAGTTTGCTAGCACCACGTGTCTGATGAGAAAACAGTGCTGATAAAATTGAAGTAAACTTGAAGGAAGCACTTAACCGACAAATTGTTAAATGAAATCAAGAAATAGTATCTGTGCTAAACATATTTAAGTTATGAAGTTGTCAATTATCTTTATAATTCTGTGCAAGTAATTTCCTTTCTTTCTGCAAACCACAGAGAAATAAGTTTCAGTGTAAGAACTTACTTTAAACAATAGTATCAAACAAAACGCAAAGTAAAAACTAATGCCATTCCTTCCCCCGCAACCTACTACTCAAAAGTTTTGTCTTATTGTAACTACTTCAGTCATGGCTGAACCCAAAACACAGTGGTTCAACTTCCTTGTCAAGGATGAAAGGACCAACACACACACAAAAAAGGCATCAGAACATTTTCCACGTCACTTTTCAGGAGCAGAGTCTGTGTATCAGCAGACCTCCACTATCTGTGTTCTGCTGCAAATATCCAGGATGAGGAAGACTAAACATAACATTCTCAGCCTGTCCAAGCCCAATCCTTTTTATAACAGGTTGGTGGCTACAAGCAGCCCAAATGCTGTCCTCACCTTCAAAAGACAAATCAGAAGCACCATCAGCTGGTCCAGGCCAGGCTGTAAGAAGGACAGACCAGAGATACTTCTCACACTGTTGAGCATTATCTGTATATCAGACTAATCTGACCATTTTCATGGCTAACAGACATCCAGACCCTATTAACTAGTATAACAAACAAAGAATGCAACTTAGAGAGACCCTCTCCTAATATACGCCTAATTATTTGCATATTATTTTCTGTGCAYCATTTGAATGAAGGTTGTAAAGCACTTTCCGCATTAGACGTACCAAGAAAGCACGAGCAACATAACAGCAGTATTGACCAGAATGTTTTGCATTCAGACTTTTGAAGAGAACAGCTTGCTAAATTAAGTGTCCCTTTTTTCTCTGCAGAGAAGTTCAAGGCAATACACAAGAGCAGGAAAGATGAATCTATGTTTAGTCTTCCTGGAAGCCACATGTTCTTCAGTAATGCTGCCATTGAATTGTCAGAGAAAGATTATTATTTATTGACTGAAAAACTGGAGCACTATTTTCCTCAGAAGCCTTAGAACAACAATATGACCCTTTCCCCCAAGGGGTCTGATGTGCCCACCAGTTATCCCAGGGTGTCTCCTTACTCTGTGCGGACTTGTTGGCTCACTGAAGTTCTCTTCACTGACCATACACTCTGAGCTTAGCACCCACCTCTGCTGTCCCAATTTACTTCACAAAAGCTAAGCTCCCAATTACAAACCCGTCAACTGGATCCAGCCCCCCACAGCTTTTAAAATCAAKCAAGCTGAAGTTCAGTCAACACAAAAAACAACAATAAAAACTGCTCTAACCAGAATTCAAAAAATGCAGGTGTAGCTTTAATGAAAGTGAAACAAACCAACCAAACAAAAAAACCCCAAACTCTTAGTTTATACTAGCATGAGTAATTTTTTATGACTGTCTCTCAAAATTACTTTTCAAGGACCCCTATTTATTAAATACTTCAGGCTATCACTACCTGCAAGCACAAGAACAGTTCCACTGAAACCAAGGCAACATGCTTGCTAAATCAAGACGCGTATCCTTTACCTATGAATTTTTATACCATTACATTTTTATTTTTAAATAGAATAATTCTGAAAAACTCTCAAAACTCAACAATGATAATTGTAGCTACTTTATTTACCCAACTGAGTGTTAAATATATTTCTTAAGCTCTCTGAAAAATAATTACATATATAATTCTGTGTTAGCTAACCAAAATATGGGCACATTGGAAGAGCACAGATGTGAGGATGTTTCTAGTACTGAACAAATGAAAGTATGAAAATGGAAGGTTCTCCTTCCCACAATTTTTGTTTTCAGTGTAAGCTAGTCTTGTCAAAAAGCAAATATACCACTTTGAAATTATATTTCAAAAGGATATGGAAGGATCGTCTACTCAGTTTTCTGGGTGTATCTCATTTCGTGCACTTTTTGTGATCTGAAGCTTCTGGTGCTGATAATAAATGCTATCTAATGTGACAGGCTACACGCACACATTTCTGAACATGGTGATAGCAATGCCTTAAAACAAATATCAGAAGGCTAAAACTCCAATGCAGAAAAATACGGTGAAATATAGTGACAGCAGTTTTCTTAACTAGCAACAAAAAGGAAGATAATAAGCACTGAACTGAACAAAATCGGCATGAGGCAACTTCAGTAAAAATGCTGAAATTGCATTTTTTCAGCACCTAAAGCACCTTTTATGTAACTTAAGATTTCTTAAGAAAGGCATGCCTGTGAAGAATAGTACACATTTGAACTGAAACATTATGGCATTCTAAATCAGCTGAACAAAATACACTGCAGTAGGAGCTTTGATCTATACTTATTTGCAACCCACCTCGATACAGCTACTCTGACTACTGCCGAACATAGGTTTTTCTCTACGTCATCTTGAAAAGTGCAGTCCTCCAGGAAAATCCTCTCCCTATTAACGTCTTCAGGAGGCCTCACATGAGTAAAGATATACAGAAAATAGACTAGATAGTCTGGTCTACAGATAACGAGAAGGTTTAATGAGTGTATCACCTCCCCAACCTAAGCAGCATTCGTTTAATAAAAGATACTTCCTCTGCATCTCATCTTAGTACTCCAAAGTAGAACTCAGCAACTCAGAAAGAGATCTGTGCCACAGCTAGGTAATGTAAGCTAGTCTGTGCTAGTGAAAACAATCAGACTTGAAAGGAAGTCATGTGGATTATGCATTAGAAAGAACAGAGTCTTCCATGGCAAGTACTTTCAAAAGTAGCATGGATGATTCTGAAGTAGAAGTTATGAAGCATTTTCAACAGAAAAATCCCTCCCCCTCCAAATAGCCAATCCTTGAAGATCATTTCAAGAAAGACCTTCCTACATTTCAGCTTTGATTTTGGCACCTACCAAAAAAGGTATAATGGCAAAATCTGCTCTTGAGGAGTGCTCACCGCTTCCTCCTGTAAGTGCCACTTAACACAAAACTGGCCTTAATAGTAATAGAAACCTCACTGAAAAATGCAAAGGCAAGGCAGATGGCAGAGGAAGAAAGTCTCCGGATTTGCATTAAGTGTTCTGTAAGGTAAGCAGAACTTTAAATAAAGAGAGGAAAGGAAACAAAGATTGTTACACACATTTCTAACAAGTTACCACTCATCCGTAAGGCACAAGCAACCTCCTTACACTGAACATAGACTAAGAGAAAGGAAGGTATTGAAAAGAAATGAAATCTAGCCTATATTGTTTTTGCAGAATTACAGAGAAATTTCCTAAATTTCAAATTATATTTTTAACTACCATTTGCTTCATAGTTTTAACAATTTTTGAATGACACTGAAAGTGTGTGTGTGAGGAAAATAAAAAGCTCCTCCTAGATCAGTAAGAATTTCGATTATCTTCTCTTACCTACAATATCAAGCTTAAAATATAGAGAGACAATTACTAGGTTGTTTATGGGAAGAGTAGTAAATCAGAAGTTTCTCTAACTTGAAATGCACACACTGCAAGAGACCATTTTATGGCTAAGTTAAGCGGTACTCTTCTGCTGAGACCCTAGGAACTACAAAGGATCAGCAAAAGCTTTATACAGTAGCCAAACAGCAAACATCTCCCTAAATAAACCCCCTTTACTCCACAGTTCAAACAAGCTATGCAGATATTTAAATAAACCTCTCAATTTAATAAAATTGCTTTTTCGATTTGGAACAGGCTGCCCAGGGAAGTGGTTGAGTCACCATCCCTGGAGGTACTTAAAAGACGTGTAGATGTGGTGCTTAGGGACATGGTTTAGTGGTGGACTTGGCAGTGCTAGGTTAACGGCTAGACTTGATGATCTTAAAGGTCTTTTCCAACCTAAATGATTATATGATTCTAATTAAGCAAATGGCAATTAATAAAATGTTTAATCTATTTTTAGAGTAAGATGATTTAGAGTAGATGATTGGTCACTCATTACAAATACTTGTCCTGATCTTTGTTTCCTTTAATCCTCTTACATAAAGTTCTGCTTATCTGATAGATCCCTTCATGTAAATCTGAGAAGGTGGTTCTTAAGGCCAGTTTTTATGTTAAGTAGTACTTGTAGGAAGTGAACATTTCTCAAGATCAGACTCTGCCTCTGCATCTTTTTCAGAAGGTGCCAAAAAATCAAAGCTGAAATGTTGAAAGAATTCTTTTCCAACAAGCATTCAACTTCAGGGGACCTTTTAAAGCAATTTGATGATTTTAAACTTTTGATCAACTTCTACTCCATAATCACCCAAATTAGTCTTATTGACTGTATTAATTTTATAGTTCATTTTAAATTATTATTTCTTTAGGCCAGAAATCTGAAAAGCATTAAATCTTCATAAATATACATGCACAGGCATATAGAAACATATTCTATAGTATCTACATAAATAATATTTATATTTCTTGCTTTTTTMAAAATTAAATTTAATGTATATTGAGGCATGCTACAGCAGATAATAGTTTTATCCTGTATATTAATAAATAGAATGAAAAACACTTTCTRTTTCCTGGACTAGAATAATTTCATCAAAGAATTTTGATCAGCTTTGTTAATGTCCTTAAAGCAGCTTCCAAAAAGCTGCTTAACTACATAATTATTTTGACTTCTAAGACTGCAGAACAGAATGGATGAAGCACAGAATACACCTACATATAAACGACTACTCCTCAAGATACTGTAATGATGTTATCAACCACTTCTGAAGTGTTGGATAAAACAAAGAAGAGGGAGGGCAGAGGACATAAAAAGTTATTTTTCATCTCAAGAGATACTGCAGTAGGGAGTTACAAAGGGAAGAGTAACATTTAAATGAGAATGGTTTTAGTCTAGATTAAAAAAAACAACATACAGCATCACAGAGCAAGTACTGAACTTAAATTACATTCACTGATTTTAGCATGAGTAAAATCTCATCAAAACKATTGTCTCTGAATACCTTTGTGAAGTTTTGCAAAGATGGATGCTGTGCAATTGCAGCACTCCTTTAACAAGAAGTGACACCATAAAAGCAGAGTCTGTAGCTGCTCACGAGCTGCTCATGAGTCATGAGATCTGGGATATGGCAAGTCATATTGGCTCTGACATTTACTAGGGAATGAAATATCCATAGTTGGTTTTAAATTACGTTATTTGAGAATGCTCCTGTACTTAAAGCAAGTGAAAGGCAATTTTTATTTCCTTCTTCAAACAGAAAATGACTGAATCATTCACAAATACTTCTTACAGTATATCTGTTGTTCTGAAGATAAAGTGATGCAACATGAACTGTGTCAAAATCAATTAAGGGACAGATAACAGCAAGGTGCTGCTAATAAGGAAATACKGTTCACGGAATAGTCCACTTTTTAGCCATCGTGTTATATTTGTTATCCAAACACTAAGCTAGCATTTGAAAACCATTTTAAAATTCATATATTTTCTTATTTTGCATTAAGCCTTTGTAAAAGCATGAATGGCTGCTCCTGCAGTACTTTAATGACTTGTTTTAACATGTTGGAATTGTCTCCAAACAAGCATGTAACCCACGAGTTTTCATCTTCTCTGAAAACAATGTTTGAATTTTTCCCCTTCCATACYGACTCATTAAATTTGCCATGTCAGGTGTTGGCAAGATAACAGGAAAGAGAATGAGACTACTCTGGGTATCAGAAGGTTACAATTTTGTAAGGCAACATCATCTGGCTTCCTCAATAAGCTAATAGGAAATAATTTGAYTTTCACCCTTGTCCAATTAAAGACTTTCTACAAAAGGAAGTCACTGCTAAATAATGAGCCACAGCAAATCCCAATTTTTTGTAAACACCTTTGTATTGAGTAGTTTAATCTACTTCAATGGAGGAGTAGAGAATGCCCTTAGTACAGGCAAAATAGTATCAGCGTAGAGAAACAGCTTTTCGGGCTATTTTCCTGAACAGACAAATCTTTGGTAAGAAGATACTATGCAAGTTTAATTCTCTGTCTCTTGGCAAACTCAGTTTAAGTGGAACACATCCTGGAATGTGTTTTCCCCCCTTTCTAAGAATACTACCCTTATGGAAGACATCATCACTGACATCTTCAGTCTCCTCTTACTGCTACCCTACCCCCTGTTAGCAGGAAAAATTTGTCTCTTACAGATTACATCAGAAAGACCCACTTGCAGTACACAAAGAGTGAGCAGTGTAATCTAGCCCTTGTTGCAAGTGATATTGGTACTTATTTATCAGTCTGTTCTGCTACTCTGCAAAACAAGGTGCCATTTCTCTAAGTCTGACTGTATTTCCAGCACCAAAGAACAAGTCTAACCGGTGCTGTGCTAACTCTTGGGATGCAAATCTGCAGTTTCATTTCCCTGTTTCCCTGCCCTTCTTTGCTCTTACACCCCAAGATTCACAGGAGCTAATAACTGCCTGATGAGAGATAAGCAGAACTAAAAGCAAATGATGTAAAAAGCAAATAAGCTATTGCAACTCCACTGCCAGAGATTTACTTTTATTTCTTAGTATGTCCTTCCAAAAGTACCACACATTTCAAAATCTTCAAGAGAAACTCTGTAACATTATAAAATGTAAATCAAGTATGCAAACACATCCAGTGCTACTATGCTAGATCAGCAGACAGTTCAAATGATTTCATGCCAAGGAGCAAAGAATGAAATCAGTAGTCAGAGGTCAGCTCCATTACAGCAGTCCCAACCCACGACACAGAAATTACACCCATTTCATAGTTTAACTTGCAAAGTATTAGAGCAGCAATGAAAGCAAGCACWGAGGTTTAAGAAGAGATTAAAAAAGAAATCACATGCTGGAGAAACGTATTTTGTCCATTCTCTATATTCAGAAAAGATGCTCCCAGGGTACTTTAGGAGGCTTCTTTCCACTCTGATCCTCCCAGCTGGCAGGTAGAAAGGATATAAAGTTTGCCCATTCGGGGAACAAGGGAGAAGAGCTAGAATTGTACTGCATGCTTACTAACCACTGGATGGTAAGGAAAGTCCCTAAATCCAGGCACAGCACCCTGGCAAGCATCCCAGACTCACAAGGGTGAAGATAAAGGAAGAGGGAGGCAGGCACTWTAGCACCATGCCATTTGAGCAGAGCCTTCTCACACCCTCTGCTTTGTGCAGTTTGCCAGTCCAGCCTCTTGGCTAGCATGCAGCAGGTATTCAGTATATGGTTCATGGCTGCATTCTACTACATGCCTGTAAAGCTGCTGTGTTATGAGAAAAGTAAACTTTCATTAAGGATAGAAAGGAAAACAAAACCTTCCACTTTTGAAAAAAAAAAAAAAAAAATTAAAGTTATTTGTAATGATTAGATGAATTTGGGATGACTTATGGTGATAAGGCAGCATATTCAGAGTACATTATACAGACCCTGGTTTTGTGTGGGGTTTTTTTGGTTTGTTTTCGTTTGTTTGTTTGGGTTTTTTTTTGTTTGTTTGTTTGTTTGTTTTTTTTTTTTTTTTTTTTTAAGAGAAATCCTGTAGAATTCAAACATGTGGGACAAAGTTTTAAGCTACACATTTAAAATCTGGTTCTATTGTTTTCCACAAGTATTAAAATTATTCTTTTTCAAATGCATAGAGCTAAACCACTGGGTTACAAAGAATTGTAATCAACATTCTACCTGTATAGGTGGCTCAATCATTATCCACGCAGGAAGCATCAAACTTGGGTTAAGAGGTTGAGTTCCTACACGGAAATAAATGCCACCACTGGTGTCACAGGCCCAAACATGCTGATTTCCACAGGTCAAGCTGATCAGCTTTACAGCACCTAATAAAAAAGAGACCATTAGCAACCTGGCATTTTCCTCAGCTAATAAGGAGAACTTTTATTTAGACTTGATTGTATTAAACTAGCTTTAAACCCAGTCACATAAAAATTATTAAAATTTAATACAACTTGTGAGAGAAAAAAAAAAAAATCACTGGATACAATGAATAAAACCAACAGGTAGTGTATGTGAGGTATTTCTCTTTTAAATCTAAAAATAAATATTTTARTCATAGGATACTGCAATTTCTAAAGCACACTAAAAATATGCTGTTAAAATAACCAAATGCAAGCAGGGAAACATTCTGTGACAAATGTTATCAGTGCCTAGACAAACTTCCACAYGACCTAATGTGAACTTTTCTCTGTAGCTGGCTGTGCTTGTAGACTTTTAAAGGTGTTGATCTGCTAATACATTCAGCAAAGAACATTCCTAATGCTACCAGCACTTTAAAAATATGACAGTATATGGATTATGCATTTCAGTGTTAACATACCAGTGTCACATCTGWAAATAAAGGAGCTGATTTTCAAATGGATTTATATTCAACAGTGTACATATTTATTACACCTATGTCAAAAGTGCAGCAGTATTTTAACCCTATCTAAGTCAGCACAATGAAAACAAAGCTGCCAAATTAAGTATGTTTTGGAATTTTGGGGTGGTTTGTTTTGGGKTTTTTTGTTTGTTTTGTGTGGGGTTTTTTTGCATACCCAATCGCACCCATCAATCTTGCTATTAGAAGTTTGCAAAGATAGTAGAGAAGCATACCTGATATTTTAGACTAAAGAACTACTAGTTGACTGTCAACTGGAACCCTTACTCTTTCACATTMATTTTAAAATAGCCATGTGATGTAACATACGAGTTGTTTTTTTTTTTCCTCCCAGTGTTGGGACAAGACAATGCTAAGTAATGGAAAACATGTTCTACAGAAAGAGGGACCCAATCGGTACAGATATACTACAGAAGGAATGCCCTGGTCAGACTCCAAACTAAAGACTCTAAAAATAGGCCTCGCTGGTTGATGGAACATGCAAGTGCTGCTTGGGATATCCCATTCTTGGTAACAGTTCTCTCCTCAGTGATGTGAAATCTGGCAACAAATCCTTGTAAAGTGCATCAGCTACAGTATTCCTTAAAGGGAGGGGGTCCAATTTTATTCTACAGAGTGCAAGTTTAAAGTATCCGTTTCTGCAGAAGGCAATATGACCTGTCATTAAGGCTTGCTGGGGGAAAGAACAGGGAACAACAGGACTACACAGCTTTACCTTTTAGTTATCTGTAATAGTAAACAGATCTTCTCATTAACCAAAATTATTTCGCTTTCTGAATCATAGGAATTTGAATTAATTCATCTTACCCCAAAATTTCCTTTAATCATACAGCTTCATATTAAAAACAAATGACAAAACTATACACAAAAACTTCTACTGCTCGGGATAAGAACATCTAGAACAGCTTCCTTTTGCAGGTAGGGGCTTGACATACAGCTACAAAGTCAAAATCTTACTTAAAACCTCATTTTTCCTTCTAACATAAAGTATGACTTGAAGTAATGGCTTTGTCACATGATGTCTCAGCTGTTGAAATGTTCTGATCCAAACAAGCATCAGAGCACTCAAACATGGAATCACATATCACCTACTCGGCATAGCTGATATTATTTACGTCTACAGTACAATTTGATATTCAAAAATGCAGCCCTTATGTAAATGTTTTGGGGTTTCTCCCTCCTCCCACTTACTGTTTTTATCTTAGGAGAAGGTCATGCTAACCACATTCATCTACTGTTTAAAGAAAGTAGCAGGATTCAGAGGCATTGTTTATTGTTGAAACCTAAAGGTCATTCTACTGTGTTTAGAAACCTTGATACCGATAGTGGAACTATAATCAAAATAATCTACTCCCAGTAGATACTACTCCCAGTATATAGTGTAAAGGCAAGAGGAAGATACTACCAACATAATATAAATATTTCAACATTAATGCTGGCAACCCCATCACTTCCATACAGAATTCTGAATTGCATTTTACAGCAACTTGCTTCCCCCCCGTCAAATTACAGTCCTAATGTTTCAGGAGTAAACTTAAACATACACTTGAACAATAACAAGAGTTCTCCAATTTCATCAGCCCCATTAGAGCAAATAAAGGCTCTCATATTGTAATCATGCATATGCACTATCTTGTTAGCAGTGATCTATCATACACATTTAATTGGAGGAAAAATGTCAAAACATTTTCACACTTAAGTATTAACCCACAGTGACAGGTAAAGTGGAGTGTTTGAAGTATTTCCTGACCCCAGATTTCTGTAATACCACCACAGAGTGCTGCAAAGCTAACAGGAACAGCCAAATGTAAAGGTTGAACTTCTGAACTCCTGAAGTTCACAAGYCAGATATTAGTGAGCTAGCACCAATTACACTGATTTCCTTTATGAATGCTTTGAGATTTTCAGACAATAGCAAGAAGTTATTTATTATTTCAGTTAAACAGTTATTACCTAAACTGCTGGAAAGCAACGGTATCATGAGAAAAGTTTCAAACCCTACTAAGCAACGTGAGAAGAAGAGTGTGGACAAACCTATCCTGTAGYTCAGTGAAGGTAAAAGGCATCAAGCAGTGCTTAAACTATGGCATGATTAGTGATTTGGAACCAATTCATCAGATCTTGAAAACCTGGYATAAACTAGCAAACAAATTAATTTTAAAGGTCGCATTTTAAAAAGTTTTCCATGAAGTATTACAAATTGTATACTACAATTGTACGTGAGGCTTAAAGTCTGCCAGCTGTGTCTGCCCTTCCTTAACCCTGAAGTTAAAATAGTTTGTCTGTTCTCAGACCAGTCATGAGCATTGCCATTAAAAAAGGAAAAACTGCAAAACAATTGAATTATTTTTAAAATGGTGTGAGAATGGTGCACAGTCTCAATTTCTTTTATCTTCTCTTGAAACAAGAATGCAGGTTAGCRTGAAGAGAAGAATGTTCTAACAGCTAGACTGTCAAAGAAATAAAACTAATTGGAATATTACTGATGAAGCTGATTACCCCAGAGCCAAACTGGGAGGATATTTTAATGATCAAAACATGGTCAACAACCTTGGTCTTACGCCTAACCAAATAAAAAGAGCAGCTAACCAGCAGCACGTTCTTAACATTATGCTGAATCATTAGATCGGTATAAACCTGAACATGAGTGTTATCAGCTGCATCACTTACGGATGATGCAACTCCTGGAGCATAATTTTTTCCTTGACAGGATCCTAATGAAGCTTTGACCACTCTGTTAAGAACACATTTAACCACAAAATTCAGGGCCTTGTGTATGGAACTGCCCAGGACCACACGATTGCGGTTACACTGTAGTATAAGAACTAAACTAGTTAAAGTTACTGGTACACCTGCACAACACCGTGTCAGGCCAAGTTGTCTCAGACTGACGAACTGTAAGAAGGACATACACATATGAAGTATCTTGCAAACAGTAAACATGCTGTCTCCAGCAAAAGGCTAAATGAAACATTCTTTGAAAGCCATAGTTGTTCCTGATGTTTTACAGTCCTCTGCTGTAAGGCCCATTATTGTAAGGTACTATTTAAACCAGTAAATGTAATATTCCGTACCAGTAAACCAAAAGATACTTCTGAAGGAAAATACTTACTGTCTGCTAAGAGATTTAAGAGAGTCTACTCAATAAAAATGTCATACCTAGTTGAGAGAGATCCAGTTTTGTCCAATGCATCCCTGTTGGACAGCTGGATGAAAGTGTTCTGATAAATATCTGCCCAAGACTATCCAAACCCCAAATGGCATCCTGGCAGGCAGAGTAGTGCACCATTTCAGCGTCCGGTGGCAGCTGCACCGTAGAAGGACGAAACTGAGGATTCTGATCGCTGACACAAAACAGATCCTTGTTGCTTTGGCACAGCCACAGAAAGCTTCCTATGGAAAGAACATTTCTGTTATTAAAGTAATTCCTAATCCACTCTGAGAAAGCTTACACATCTGCTTCTTCTGAAAAAACGATCAGTACATTTGAAGACAAAACTAAAGCTTCTTGGCTATGTTCATAGGGTAAGATTTTGAAGTACAAATACGCATCCCAAGCCCTTATTTAGGCACCTAAATACTCCCTTTCTCAAATCAAGTAAGTAGTAAGTGATCTCATTTGAAGAAACATCTCATTTAGAGAAACTATTAGAGAGGACACATATAACAGTGCACTATCACTTCCCTTTATTCTTTTGCTCTTCTTTATCCTTGATAATTGCCTTTGAAAAACAGCATTCCTTTTCAGCTCCTAATCACACATTTTTGCCAATAAAGCTAGCGTACTTAGATAACGCAATTGCTAACTACTGTAACTAGCAGTTGAATTCCTTAGCATGGTTGCATTTTTACCAATAAAATGTGCAATTTTGCTGCAATAACTGCACTGACAGGAGATGTACTTGGTTAGTATAAGCATTCCAGCAAAGCATGCTCCAAGATTTCATATTACAAATTCTGGCAATTCATGTGGCGGCAATTTAGCAAGTTACTGCTTCTAAAGGACTACCCATTTCTCTGTTGGATGCCACTCCACACCAAAGGTGGCAGAGTGAATTATGTGCCTTTTTTTTTTTTTTATCTCCAGTAGTTTTAAAGATGTGTTACCACCTTACTTCAAATATTTTAGATCCCTGTATACAGAAGAGGCACCCAAAATATGAAGTAATTCAGGATATTTAATTACTTACACCATCAATTCCAGTCTATTTAAAAATCAGCTATTATATGCCYGGACTGTTGATTCACTAACCTTCTTTAGATGAAGCTGTGGAAGCCAACACAAAAATCCATTTTGTGGCAGAAGCAGTACCACGAGGCACAATATTATTCCAGTAAGTGCCTTGAAAGAAAATACAGAGTGGTATTAGTATGAAACTTAATTTTCTATTAAAATTTGTTATTTTTTAAAATGTTACCATTTTAAAGACATTCTATTGCAATCAATTATTGAATAACACCTATACAAGATTTTCTATGTAAATCTTTCAAGAAACTATTGGGGGGCGGGAGAAAACCTCTTCCTGACACATACGTGTACGTACACACACACACAAAACTGCGAAAGCAGAAAAGGAGGAGAAAGAAGAAGATTAATCGTCTTCAACAGGAGACCAATTTGGTGACAAGGTTAAACAGACAATGTTGTAGGTCTATTCCTAGTGTTTACCTCATCAAAGAAATGTACTAAATCAAAATTTTATTTTGAGAAATATAGCAAGAAAAATAATTAAACCAATTCATTATCACTGTAAACCCATAACATTACTGTTTTGCATAGTCACACGGATCATGAACCAGACTCCACTGTGCTAGATATAACAGGTACAGTAGCTTAAGATTGCCTTCTCATCCCAGAGAAGAGACAAGTGTAGGTACTAAAAGGAGTARCATATGCACAGTTCACTTGTGGACAATGAATTTTCCATGAAAAATATTTCCCTTTAAACAGAAAAGTATTTAAGACCAAATGCTAAGGAATCATTTCATTTGATTTTTAAACATGGAATTGTTTGTTAAAGCTGCCCTGATTCACCGTGGATAATTTTTGTGGTGACAGAACTGTRGTTAGTTACTTTCTCCTATTTATTTTTCTTAACTTAAAGATATTAGATGTAAAAGCACACCAACCTATTAAGTTTCCCTTTGCCACATGGACTTCATTCTTGCCTGAAGAGATCCAGACTCCGCTGCCATTAACTCCAAGGAGGCTGGGTTGACACTGAAGCTGCTGTGACCAAAATGCCATTCGAAGTTTATCGGCCACCTTCTCCACAGGTGCCTGAGCTGCTGTTGCCACTGTGTGAGTTGCCTGGATTATTGTCTGGAACAGGCTGCACTGGTCAAACACTACATAATCAGTGATGCTTACCTGGAAAAAAAAAGGATTCTTGGTAATTAGTTAAGCTTTTGGGTGAACTGCAAAATCTTTCATCAGAAGCCTTTTTGTGTGTGTGTGCTTTATGTACAGGAAATCTACCAAGAGTTTAGAAACCTTCGAAGTGTAGAAAGGGAAAAATAAAAACGGTACATTTTGAATAAGTAAAAGTCTTGATAATAAACCAGAACCAATATTAAACATCAGCTTACAACTCCCTCCTACCCAACAATCCACTTTGAATTCTGCATTTTAAGAAAGCCCTTTGTTTTGGGATGGCTCTCCTCTCCCCCTAAAAACACGCTGAACTCTGCAAACTAAGAGGTGAATTTTCACATTCCCAAAGGAAGAGAGAAACTTGCATAGCGTACCAATTTAAATCACATTGCAAAAACTTGTATGTAATACTCCTTTACAAAGACCTCATGGGCATTTTAATTCATAAGGCAGGAGGAGGTCTAAATAAGTAATTGCCGAAGTTCTGTCATGGACAGCTAGGTTGGCAACATTCTGKGATACTCCTAGAAAGGAAGGAAATGCTTAAGAGCACAAAAAGAAAAGCAGTTTGCCCGTAACCTCAAAGCCAATGTATTCATAAYGCCCATATGCAAGAAGACATTATATATGCACATAAACTGGAATTCTTTTAACTTAGGTAGACATGTAGACAAACAARTTTTCTGTATAACTGTTTTTGTACCCCCTTTTCCCCCACATCTATCTCTGGGGAAAATACGAAAAGCTGGGGAAAACAAAGAGTTGGGAATTCTAAATCAATACCAAGGAGTACTTGCAGTAAATTTGTTTTTACCCACATGATCTGCAACTGAAGCAAGCAGCCCCACAYGGCTCGAAGAAACCTCAACTGAATGGAAAAATGCATAATAAGAGCATTTTTGCAAGGTTACTTATTATTTATTTCATCTGGCTAAGGAAAAGGATGGGTACTGGAAGACAAGAAAAGGACTGCATTCCGCAGCCAGACTTGAACGCTCTGCCTAAACAGCATGTCCTATTGCCACTGTTAAGATACCAAGCCACATGCACCATTGATATSACCCGGTAGAGCATTTCTTGTGTTCTTGAAAACTGCTGTGATGCTGCTCTGGATGACCACGGGATGTTTTTTTTCCCCTTTTTTATAGCAGACACGAAAAGGGATTTCAGCCATAGCCRCACTGCGGTTTTAATATATTGAATAAAGAGTGCTGCGATTTATCAAACAATTCATTGAATTTTATCTTAGAATCTCATGGGAAAACAATGCAAATAATAAACCCAAGGTAGAAGACTAAACTGAAAGCAAAATAAAAAAATGCCTACTTGCCACCAATGGTTATCATCTCCTTGTGGTTTCTTTGAAACTATACCAGTTCTGAACCACAGATTTCCATGGATATCCAAAGCCCATAAAGTCTGCTGATCTCCAAGGGTTATGCACACTGGTTCCAAAGCTTGCATTTCACTGGAAATGCAAACAAGTAAAAAAATTAAAAACCTTACTTCAAATTTATGCTTACGGTATTTTAAGGAAGCTGTTACAATGCTAACAGCAGTTCAAAATGATTGAACTCAGTGTGGCGATACTCAAAAACACATTTCATTTCAAATTTTCACAGTTATTCAGTAATTCAAATTTTATTAGTTTGCATAAGTAAAAACCATTCAACAACAAAAAGAGTCCTTCAAAGATCACTTGAGATTTGAAACTTAGATACATAACAATAAAACTAAACAAAAACTATTTTGTTCAGTAAATAAAGAGCTGTGTTCTTTAAGTTTTTGATAAAGCAGCTTCATAAATGTATCTCCTCCAACTTCCTTGACCTATTCTGAGAACAGTACTAGCAGTTCAGGGACCATAAATAGAAAACTCAACCTAACTATATGGCAAAGATAAACGTTGAGTTTAGGACTATAAGTTTCCTGTATAGGTAAACAATTTTCAAGCTCAGAAAGTCAACAGGATCAGGTGATCATATCAGACATTTAAAAGGTAGCAAACAATGCTATTTCTTTCAGAGAACCTTTCKCAACAATTTAAGAACAAACACGGATTGCTTTCTGCAATTTTAATACAAAGCCCAAGAACATTAAGTGTACCTAAGGCGAAGGTCAAGCAGATATTTTCATTAAATAAGCTAATTAAAGTACATGCAAATTTCAGATTTGAACAAGACACTGAATATTTCCTTAGACTTTTCAAGAGCCAAATACCAGGTCGGGATGTAACACAAGTTAAAGCTTCACAATAGGATATTCAGTAGAAGATAAAATCATGTGACGACAAAACTGGAATTTCTTCCTATACTTRCTTCAGGCTGATGTCACAAGAGAGACCATATTCTAGATTCTCAAAGCCAGCAATAAACACTCAGTGCTTTAACTTCGTCACAAACTAACTACTGCAAGTGTAGGATCAACTACAAAGCTAAATACCAATTACCCAGAATATAAAAATCTGTGACTRGGAAGTGGAAAAGTATTATCCAGCTGTGTGGATGACCAAGAAAATGCTGAGATTTAATCTCAGAAAAAATTCACTCAAATATCTGGACAGCTCATTAAAGCCATTATGGCAAAGATTAAAGAAACAGTATTTAATCAAAAAAGTCATATGGACAGGCATTATAAAGATCTTTTAAAATTTTTTCTCACTTTCTTAAACTCTGTGTTACCACTTCTGTTTACAGCAATTTCTTTCATTATATAGCAGTCATTCATCAGACAGAAAAACACCAGTTACTCTGAATATGGCTGGACAAAGACTAAAGGACATATATAAACACACACACATATATGTATACACACAAGTCCAGGTAACACTTTTTTAAACATCAAGGAGTTCCAACACTGAAGACAATTACTTGTGTCATTCTGGTTGTGACGCTGTCCCACCACAGTGTTATTACCTGACAATATCACTCTTCCATTGTTCTCCTTCAGGACAAAAGCTGCGTACTCCCTCCCGGTATAGCAGGGCCCGCTGCTCACTCAGTGCCCACACAACATTATTTCTGGATGTAACCTGCGACAGTGGACAAGGGCAGTCAACCTTTACTGCTCGGGCACAAGGACGATCCACACTCAGGCCTAGAAATCAAAAAAGGMGGATTGCTTTACAAACTTTGGCTTTTTGCAACTAAAAGAAAAGAGACGAAGCTACCCAATTTTCTACCCAAAAGAAAATAAGGAGGGGAATATCCCTGACATGCTAATACTTTTCATTTGATCACTATTTCCTTGATTGACTGTTCTTTTTATAAACTATTAATTATTTCCCCTAATATAGCTGAATTTATATTTTAAGAAATAAAACACTGTGTATCATCTTCAACATCCTGCAGAGCGCACAAGTCCTGTCCTGTCATTTCTGTTCCTTTTCTCCCTCTAGTGTCARTATCAGGAAACTCCATTTATAAAACCTGTACTAGACTTGACGGAAGCATCAAACAAAAAGGCAGTAATGGAAGACCTTTTGCCCAAAACATGCCAGGGAGAGAGGCAACCTTATCTGAATAATGGCAGCAAAGCTATTACAAAAGAGCATGCCACAGTGTGTAGTACTGAAAGAAGGAGAGGTTCTGGTAGATTTACAGGTAGTTTGCACACATTTATACATATAACCTAGAGGAACATGTCTTCACAATTACACTGAAGCTTGATTTGCATGGCTGCGTGTGAAACGCCTCAAGAGACAGCTTTTGCTTAATCTTCTCATACTGCCAAAGCAAGTATGAACAGACTTATCTGCATGATATTCTAAAATAACAAGAAGAATGCTCATTTCCAGACCTCTGAGCACACACTTTTGTTATAGATGTTAGAAAGGACAGTGGAGGGAAAGAAAAGATCCTGGAGAAACAACTATCATTAACAAGACAGATATACTGAGAATTTATTTTTGGCATCAAAGACAAATCTAGAAACCTAAGAACAGCAGAATGTAAGCTGATGCAATCAAACCAATCTCTCACAGKGAAGAAAAATATTGATTCAAACCTCCACAGAGCCCTGTGTGATTGGCATTAAAAGTTCACTCTTTATCACCACTATCCATGGTTGCTGGCAATATGCATGTGACCTTGGGCAGGCCACTTGATTTCTCTGTAACTACTAAACTTAACTAAAAGAAAATAATTTAAGAGTAGAGATTCTCTGAAACAATGCTGTGTATTTAAACAGTTTTCTTAATCATGAAGAATTTCTATATTGTGCTACAGCAATTAAATCTACAAGAGAAATTAGGAGAGTACCAGAATTAAATGGAAGATAAATAAGAATTTTGATAGCCGCTCTGAAATGTTGTCCTGCTTTAGTGTGTCTTACTGTTTCCCCCTTACCCAGTCCTCCTCTTTCTTCTCCAGTAATTTCTTCATCATGTTATTTGTAATTTTTCCTTACCAACTCAGCTCTCTGTGCAAAGACCACATGCCAAAGAGTCCTTGATACTCTTCTCCCTTAACTCTAAAACTTGGAGCTCCATCCTTCACCCTAGCTCCTTGTATTTCGCCTGAATATTCTCTGCATAACACCTTCCAAATGCATCCTCTTCTAGTCACTGAAGCGGATAAAACTAAGGCCATGACTTCGGAGTTGCCCCTACACTATCCYTTTTTCTGATTCTTGCCTCATTCACATCCAGTGAGAAGGCAGCTGTAAAGATTGCTGCTCCATAGCCTGTTCCACTCCTCCACTGGCTTTGCTTTCTTTATCACATAAAATACATACCACTTGCCTATACTTCCACAGCACTTTATGATCTTCTGTCTCAGAATACCTTCCTTTCATTATCAAGTGGTTACTCTCACCTCCAACAGATCTGTGCTTTTCAAAACAAACAGCTTCTACTTTCCCCTACTCCGCCCCCCCATACCTGAATCTCTTCTGAACAGCCACACACTATCTCATCACCTTTCAAAGTCCTTAAAAATCTGTTAAAATCCTTAAAGCAAGAAAAGAAAACCCACTTAAGGCTCAGTGGTTTCAGTGCACCATACCATTTTCAAGGCAAGGATATTATTTCAATATTTTCTGCAATCCTCTTCCATTTATCTGCATTCATCCCGTATCCTTCCCATGTCATAAATTCTCTATACTGTATGTACTCCACATGGCACAAAAAATAAGTGGCTATGAACTGGCTTTTCCAGCCTCCTAATTACACAGAATCTCAAAACTGTTTCCAACCATTTCTCAAGATAAAAAGGTGTCCCTATGTCCTGGCTGTGGATAAAAGTTTAAAACAAATTGTGATCATTCCATAGACTTGAACTCTAATAATCTTAGCCCGCAAAAATTCGAAGAGCCTGCAATTAATTCAGGTACCTGTTTGCAGATACAGATCTCCATTTGTTCTGATAATCCAGGCAGTGTCATCACTTAAAGCTACAAATACAGCCTGGGGTAAAGCCTCATACCAGTGGCGTTTTCCTTTTATAGTTACTTTCCCACAAGCAAATGCTTTGTTAGTCTTCTGTTCAACCTTCCAGAGAAGAGCCCCTGTATGAGGAGTTAAGAGAGAACATAGTATCGCTTAGCAATTACTATAGCAGAGACAGCTGACTTGTCCTACCTACACCTAAACTAATGTGAGGGGAAAGGCAAACCAGTAGCATTAAACAAAAAAGCAAGATTTAAAAACACTTATAATTTTTTTTCAAAAGCACGACCAGAACAGCAGCCAACTTCTCCAGGAACTGCTGAAATGCATTTACCATTAGAGTATGTGCAATTTTTAAATGTTCAAATGCAAGACACTTCTCCTTAGCTATACATTGGAAACAAACAAAAGCTCCATGTCAGGGYGAAAGCAGCTCACTATTAAGAGACTGAAGTTCAAGGCTTGCTTCTCTACTAGTTTGGTACATCCTCAGCACATAAAGTAAAAGAGGTTAATTGTAGTACTTTCACCTTTTACAAATACTAGTAGTATTAGTAAGGTAAATCATAAATTTTGTGGACCAGTCATCAGCGACAAACACCTGAAAGGGTGTGCTGTCCCACACCGCAGTGGGCAGTGCTGTTACCTGCTCSTTACGTACCATGTCACGAGCAGACAAAACTCAGAAATGCAACTGCAAAAATCTATCTTGAGAACTTTTTCCYCTCCCTCAAATCAGCAAGGATAGCTGAGAAAAAGAAAACCAAACGGAACTCCAAACTTAAGTGCTGATTGGCATCCACGCTGGTTTGTACCAGAGCAGTACACTGTCATATTAACTTCCTTTGAATAATTCCACAAAGTAGCATTTGATTCCATTTTGACATTTGTAGTTAACATGCTCTTGTGTTAATACATCCATGGGAAACTGTGGATGCTARAAGTTCGTATGGATTCAATGAACAACTGGGCGAGTTCCTGCAATTGAAGGATAATAAACACAGAGAAACAACCTTTTGCCCAGGGAATCTCTGAGCCACCAACAAKTGCAGTCTGAAACTACCAAGGGCAGCTGTCATACGTGCTAGCCCATTCCTTTTACTTTTCTGCAGGTATCTCCTTTTGACCACTGTTAAGGACAAGATACTGAGCTGGATTAACCTATGATCTCATCTAGTACAGCCACGCTTAAATTTTTTTGTCCATAACAAAGCTCAGCTACAGATCAAATAAAACACCTTTCTTAAAACAGATAGCAAACCTTCCCTTACAGAGAGAAGGGAATATTGACATCTGCTTTTAGAAATGACAGGGGAAGTAAAGTAGTGGCAAGGCAGGAGACTAAGTAACAAAAATGTCCAAGAAACTTGTATTTTCACACCAGTCCTGGAACAATCTGGATGGCCAAAAGTGACACAAGTTTATAACCAAAACCCATTCAATTTTTATCCAACATAATGCTCATTCCCAACCATCCAGAACAAACTCATATGCAAATGCACCAAAAATTAAAAGGTTTTTTTTTCCTTTAGTATTAAAAAAAAAAAAATAATCAACAAACCAACCCATACACAAAACCAATTCTACATTTACAATAAAAAGAATTTTAAATTTGGGAATCATAAGCAACTCTATCAAAAACCAAGGTTTTTGTATAGACAAGGACCTCTTCATTCATCTCCGCCAACCACTGMACTGCTACTTCTGAAGTTCACTTTAATCAGGCAGCCCCATGTTGAAAACTTCCCAAAATGCAATGTGAACCTGTTAGAAAGACAGCCACTTAAGCTAGAACACAGTATGCAGAGGTAGTGAAGATGCAATCCTATCACCCGGTATGACTTTTTTAAAAACAAACAAACCAACCAAGAACAGCACACTACTTTTACATCAAACAAGTCCCAAACAACCAAGTACTATATTAGAAAAACCCAGTAAGTWGCCTACATGGAAATTACATATGCACTGAACTGTATCTGTACTCTCAGAAAAATGACAAGTTTCACCTAATTAAATAATCGTCGTTACTGAAAAAGTAAGAAAAGCGAAGGCGACGCACCAGCCTACAGGAGTTTTGCGTTTAGGAGGTCACAGGGAGGCAGAAGCCGACCCACCTGAGGGGGAAACCGCCACCTGTTGAACGCCGTCCTCGAACTTCTGCCAGCGCAGGCCGGCGGCGGGCAGGGCGCTGCAGTACAGGCTGCCGCGGTAGTCCAGGCACCAGACGTACTTCTCCGAGACCACCAGGCTCAGGATGCCGTAACCAGGGCCAGAGTATCCCATCCAGCTCTCTGCAAACTAAAAACTGTACAGTCAGAACAGTGTCAGGCGTCTTCAAACCGCACAAGAAAATGGCTACGTAAGCAGAGCAGCTCCCATAGTTTGGTTAAAAAAAAAAGCAAAACATAAGGTTCTCAAGTACCTTAATCAATGAATAAATTTGCCTTGTGTAAAATAAAACTACTTCTGTCCGTGTTCTCTAAGATAGCATGTACTGCAAAGTAAGACTTCTAGAACAAAAGTTTTGGCAAAAAAAGCCACCCAAACCCTCCACACTGTTATCTACCTCCAAAAAGTGGAAAAACTTCTCTTATTAATTAAGGAACACATACTTAGAGRAAATGGCAGATGCAAAAAGGAATACAAAAAATGTACAGTCTGTCTGTAGTCCAGGAAATTATTTATTGTCTGTGAAGTGATGAGCAAAGGGAACAAGATAGCTGGAGTGCAGGGACAGCTAGATATCCAACTCCAATACTCCCTGCATGGTACAAGGAGCCATGTATTGCAGAAATTTGGTTTACAGACTGCTATCATAAATTTTGACAGCTTGCATGAGGTGAACCCAAGCACTGCATACGTGACCTATAATGTAAGCATCTGTGGAGCTCTACCAAACATTCCMGAGTGTAAGAATATCATAACCTGAAACTAGAATTCTTCTACACTTTGGGCTGCAGTTGTTACTAAATAGGACACGACTTATAACTCAACCTTTATCAACAAATATTTGGTTGATCTCAATACAAGGCTGCTATAGATTTAAAACAAACAAACAAACCAAACAAAAAACCCCAGCCTAGAAGAACTGTTATTTCCTTCTTAAGACTTCTGCTAGAACTCCCAGTGATTTTGGCAATTTTGTAGATTCTACAATTAATTTTAGTACTTCTTTTCTCTAGTCTATTGAGAATTACTATTTCTGGAAATGTTCACCCACAAAATAACAATGAAGGAAACAGCGATAACAGAAAAAGGAAAAATGTCAACATTTTAAATAGTACTAACTACTGTCTAAGACACAAAGAAAGATTAATCCTTATTCTGGGTATTTACAGATAAAACGATCCTCAACCAGAGGCCAGCCATGTGAAATAATCAGCATTAATTCTCCGTGAAGTCAGCTGAAGTTGGGAACAGCATCGTGCAGAATTTGGGCTACTGAAGACCCAAACAAGGAGCAGYCTTTGAGCATGACTTGGTTTTACTGTTCACTCTTAAACGGATGGGTTTACRACAGCATTTTTGTTGAGCTGGGAATAATACAGCCAGTGCAGCTTCCTCACATTGCAAGCACACATCAACCATTCTGAAGTCTGATACATCATATTTCATAAGAGTTACAACACATATTGCTGTTTGGCTTTATGCTTTACTTGTTTACTTGAATCAAGTAAGAAAAAACTTGCTTTCCTAAAGAAGTAAAGGATAGTAATTACATGAATGTTTCCTTTGAAATGCTGCAATTAAGTATTTTAACTAATTTGAAAACATATACCTGATCAGATTTTAACAGCACCATTTCATCTAGGCTTATCTTGGCCACATCCTGGGAACCAGGCCCAGCACCAACTTCAGGCATGCTAGTCTCCGAGGATGAACATGGTAATCCATGTCCATAAATATCCTCTTCATCACTCGAGGCAGATTTCTCAGTCTTACTTTCATGAGTGTGTGTTACCCATTCAGCAGCGCTAGTGCCAGATTTAGCTTTGATTGCACTTTCAAAATTCCATCCAGAAATGGAAGTGTTATCTGAATAAACATTGTTGGAAATGTCAAAGTGGAGCACAGAAGGATCTGACAAAGCGCTGTGTATTAGAGAGAGCTGCTGTTGGTCTTCCCTACCAGTTTCATCACTTTCCTTTGGTGTCAGTGATGTCTGAACATCAAGCACACTGTCGCATTCCAAAAACGTTTGGTCTATAAGGTCTGGCTCCTCAAAAGATTTTTCAGTATCCTGCAGCTTCATTTTATCTAAATTTTCATCTATTTTACATAATGTAGGAAAATCCTGCTCCTCCTCTTGGCTCAGCTTTCCAAGACAGCATTCATTGCTTGCAGAAACCATACTACCATTATATTCACCATCAACACTGCTTGTCAAGTCTTCTGTGAGGATTAGAGGAGAGACAGATGTCAAAGTATCTATAACAGTTGAAGTACCCATGCCACTGTCACTGTTTGGAAGTTTCTGTAAATCAACCATATCTCCATTTTCTTCATTAATTAGTACAGTTGCAGACTCAGGAGACTGTAAGACACTGAAAGTTTCTGAACCATTATCTTCTTGCAAGATTGTATGGGACTCCACACTGAACATGCTTTCCTGATCCGGAGATCCAGTACTCAAATGATCAATGCTGCCACTCATTAGGCTGGAAGTCATGGAAAAGGAGTCTGCATTCAATGAATGTGGACTATCACCAGAAAGCTGACGCTCATAAATTGGTGTGCCTTCCAGAGAGCTGTGGTTTTTCCTGGTTCCACTTTCTGTTCTCACAAAAAAAAAAAAAAAAAAGGGGGGGGGGGAAATAATATTAATAAAATCTATTACATTTCAATGCAAAGTAAGAAATCAAAATATTTTTTATCACTGGGGGAAGAATAGAGTTAAATCTAAATTTTGACGTACTGGTTTTTTTCAGCTTCAACACTAAATGAGACAYAGAAAGCTAAAAAAGTCTTAATAGCAAAACACTTTAAAGTTGTAATACCAATATAGTAAACAATTAGAATAATCAAGTACTCACACTATTTTAACAAACTAAAAAGCATGGCTAAGAAAGACGCTGTCAAATATTCTAAATAGGATGAACAGATATTACACAGTTCCAACATAAAACTGGAAGCAGAGTCCACTGTATGTTACCATTAACMCATAGATTAGAACCTTAAGCATGTTTACATAAAGCAAAACAAAGTCAAAAGAATAAAACAAATAGATCTAAAAGGACTTAATCAATTTATCACTTTCAAACCAAGCTTCCRTCTTAAACATAAATGGCCCACCACAACCACTAAAATATCTCAAGAGCATGACAATATAATATAARAAAGCATGTCAAACGCACACACTCTCTTGTGTGAAACATCAAAACTGACATGTTCTAATAATAAGCAGTGGCAGGGAAAGTTCTGCTAGACTTACCTTGTTTCTTCTTTTTTTTCTTTTTCACTTTAATTGGCTTTACAATGAGTTCTTGATCAAAATCTTCAGAACTGATTGTGCTGAACCGTTGTGAAGAAAGTTGACCTTCTCTCTGAGCTTCTGAAAGTTGGTCTGCACATACCATAAAGCTAGAGCCACTGTCCACAGAATTTACTGAACTGCTCCTGCTTCTTGATTCACTTACTACAGAGCAGCCCCTTTTTCTTGTTTCATTGCTCAAGTCTCCCACTCTATCAAAACTTTTCTCCGTTAGCATTGGAGTTTCCAGATCATCTTTCACTAAAGAATAAGAGTCATTTTTATCACCAATAACTGAAGGGGAAGTAACCATTTTTTTATTTGTTTCCATTGAAGGGCTAGATGATACAGATCCAATTACTGATAACGGGGTCAGCAATTTAGGACTCGTATCTGTTAAAGGATTCGGCAATTTTGAATTCACGTCTGAAACTGACCAAAAGAAAAATAAATGTATAAATACTAGTGTGTCAAGTGAGTAGGAGCATAGTTCTTGGAGAGTATTGAAAGAAAAGAAGCTTTATGCAACGGAGAAATATTCTAAGTTCGCAACATATCAAATATATATATGCACACACACAATGTAAACGTCATGTAAGTAAATCTATCTGAAATCATTTTAGTAAAATCAATCCCCCAAAGCCTGTATCAAACACCTATTAGCAAAATTCTGAATTTATGTTTATGTATGAAGAATGGTACAGGTCTTTAGCTTGGAAGACCCAACTGTATCACACACTGAAGTGCCACCCTGTTATCTTCAACTTCTTCATTCAAACATTCAGTATCTTGAAAAAAATCAAGGAAAATTTACCAGATAAACCACTGTGGTAATTAGAAGAAAATATACTTCAAGAAGGCTCCTTTAAAACTATACTTGGAAATTAAGATTARAATAATAAACGCCCCCTAAAAGTTTGTGAGTAAAGAACTGCTTAAATGACTGAAGATATYGCTAATATGCAATGATAAGTAAGTTAAGTTCTCTAGCATTCAGTGAGACTTCATAGCATATTTACTAGCATTTTGCTAATACAAAGCTAAGATGGAGTATTTTAAATGCATAAGTAGTTCTTCTGTGAGTGTAATATGCTGGATAATGATGTTTACAATCTTTATGATTGAGAAATCAGCCAGCACCATCATTAAGGAAGTATTATTAATCCCTTTTAGAGAGTTCTAGTAACATAGATGATGAACTTGGATGGCAACAAGTAAGAAAATAAACTCTCGAATTCTTCTTGGAATTTTAATGAGTAGTCTTTGGGTTTTTTGCCAGTTTGCTCTTTTTCATTGCTGGGAATGCTGAGATTTCCTGTGGAATGTGGGTGGTGACAGGTGGCACAGAATCAACGTAGTCAGGTATCTCCAACCCAGACAATTGAGACTGATCCGTAAAGAGATAACCATGATCAGGAATCCAGATTGCTTCAGAATCATGGTTTAAAATAAGGTCTCAAATGCACAGATTAGAGATGCCTGGCTAGGATAATGCTGATCCACTTTCAAAAAAAAAAAAAACCAAAACATAATTAATTTCTCACTGCAGCCAAAACAGAAGCTGAGATGAGCAGATAAATCAGATCTCTAAATATAATCTGTAGAAACAAATAAGTAACTCTACAGAACCTGGTAGGTTTTTGCAATAACCTGAAGGTTTTTGTGTGGGGTTTGGTTTGTTTTGGGTTGGGGTTGGTTTTTTTTTTTTAATATTAAAAAAGCACAATAGGCACCATGTTCCATGAGGCACATACTATAGTTTGCTAATCTATACAAACCTATTGATGACAGTCCTTCAGGTCTACTTGAAATTCTTATTATGTCTCTGTCTCCCTTTAAGAGAAAAATCTCATTGTTGGTACAGGACACAGACACAATATCACCATATCCTTCCAAGCCACCAATCAAAGCCTATAAAGAGTCAACACAGAAAGAAATAATTGGCATCAGATTAACACACTATTTAAACAAGATGCTGCTCTTAACAAAAGTGTTCACTGGAATTTAATCAACATATATAGTTACAGAACAAAGATTTTATYTTATCAAAAAGAAAGAAAAAAGAAAAAAGAAACAGGAAAGCATCCTTTAATCATGATGTAGCTCATTTTTATACTAATTTTAATTCCATGGATCTATTCATTTTCTCTGTCCAACCTAGCAGCAACAATATAACAACTTAAATACACAATTTGGTGGCAGAAAAGAGACACAGTACAAATATTTAATAYCATTTAGACAAAAAGATATTAGTTTGTATTCACTTTCATACGCACTTTCAAGATGACAAAATAGCTAGCAGCTCACTCTATACCAAATAAAATGTATTACATGTTTTTTTCCAGGCACCAACAGTAGAATAGTTCCAGCCACATTTTGTAGGCCTAAAACTTCTTTTTGCATTCACTACTAGATTTTAGATTTATATATGCTTTGCTAAGTATCAAAATTGATTACGATGTTAATACCTGGACTGAAAGCTTTAAATATAATTAATTTTTATATACACTGTATCAAGCTAGTTTGTGACTATATCATTGCAATGACAACTAGAAGAGGGAGAGAATAAAGCCTTCTTTGTTAGGTTCAAATATGGATTTAAATCACAGAAGTGTAATGGATAACCCAAAGAGAGTCTCATGGCATAGCATGAACAAAACAAGTGAGAAACAAAATATGCACCCACAAGATTTATCTACCTGGTTCACAGTGTCTAGTAAGTAGATGCTGTATTCATTCCAGGTCAGCACCCATCCTTCTCGGAAAAAGCACGAAACAAGCCCAAGGTGTTTCTCTGGGGAGCTGTAACTTCCTCTGTCAGCTGGTTCCAAACGAGGATACAGTTCAAAAGTTTTTATTCCTCCAGCAAATACATCTTTAAATATGAACGTGGCCTGAACAGTTCCRTGAACATCAGACTTCCAGAGACGAAGCCCAGGTCTCGCAGCAAATAGTGTCAGGTCACTCTGTTTACATAGGCCAGGTATAAAACATGCTCCAAATTTGCCAGTGCTAAAATGCAAAAGAAGAATTTCTTTTAAAAGCTATATACTCAACTTAGAAACAATTTTTAAAGCTAATGGCACAAATTTACAGCTGCAAATTATCAAAAATACAAGTGTTGTTCTTTGATTGAAGTATTCAGTCAAAYGTCTGAAGAACAAATTTGGTTACAGTAAGACAAGAACAGTGCTTCCAAATAACAACAGTTTTCCCTCAGCTTTAGATGTCAGACACTACATCTACTAGGCAAGTTAAATGACTCCTCCTACTAAGCTTCATAGCCTTAATGGTACTCTTTGTCCATCTTAAAGATCCTACTATGCAGTTATCCTTCTCTCACAATTAATAAAAAACAAGCAAAACACTACAAACTAATGCTAARAAACTGACAACCTTTGCTTGCAAGCAGCAAGGAACAGACCTCAACCGTCAAAATCTTCATCTCTCATGCATAAAAACACCATTACTATCACCCAAGAAAACCCCTCGCACATAAGATGCTCCTTGGTATTCCTCTTACTATTCACATCCCTGAAAGATACATTACAAACCTTCTTTCAARAGTTACAATTTCCTCTACTTCCAGATATAGTCAGTCACACTGTTCTAAGACTGGGTTCCCTCTTCCTTCATATCCAAGAGAGATTACACAATAGAAGAAGCCAGGAGGTCATAGAAGAAGTTCCTAGCCTTCAAGTCAACTTTAAGTGCTTGCTATACATTTTCCCTTTTAATTCACTTCAGTGTATAAGAAAAATTGGGACACTGACTTGCTTTTTGCATCACATATTACATCACCCATTAGATGTACCTGATTACAACGCTTGCTCACACCAAGTCTCAGTAAACCAAGAAGGACTGCAGAGGAAGTTTGGCAGTGATTTCAGTTTAAACAGTGAGAAAACATCTTAAATATTTTTGCATAATAGTGCCCCGAAAATATGATTGTAACATATTTGCAACCATGTACTTTCTAAGTAGGTAAAATTGTCATTTCATGTCTGAGCACACATAGCTACTGTAACTAACTCCTTATGAGAGCACTGCTGTGTTGTATTAATTTCACTGCTTAGATCAYTCTTTCTGTAATCCACTCTGAAAAGCTAGAATTAATAGATGTGCCTGCATCAAGATTTTATGAGGGTTACTTTTTTCTGGGCTGTGTCCCAACTTGCTTGACAGATTTCTCTTCTGTGTAAAAAAGTAGAGTCCGTTGTAAAGTAGAGACAAGCAGCACTTTCTGGTTGTAATCCAACTGGACAATTGAAGATGGCTCTTCCAATACAAGGCTGGAGTTGCAAAGACCCTTTTAAAGATAAATGCAATTAACAAGAGTCAACCTTTCTAAAAATGTAAGGTAATAACTAACACTTCAAAGAAATTAATATGCCCAAGAAAGAGAAAACAAATAAACAAACAAAAGCTTTTGAACTACTGTTGCACCAAGTTCGCTTAATGAATGTGGAGTTCCTTTATGCAGACAAGAGGGGAGTTAGATTCCATGTACCACAGTAGCACACTATGAAATTCAATTTCTCTTGGAATATCAGCTAATGCATTTCACTTGAAATCAATAGAAACTCTAGGACACATTTTCTTCCTTCTTCTCCACTGCCAGGTCATACAATGCTGAGACAACCRTTACATTTGGAGATGTTAAACCTTTCTGTCAAATCAAATGAGGGACAGTCATAGGTAAATCAGGATGGCTGTTGTTTAAACTTTTCTCCCATATAGAAATTCAAGTTAGTAATTATTTTGTTAATTAATACAGACCTGGGACGTCAACAAGACATTAGAAAAATTCTATTTACTCGTAACATGCTAGTCACCCAGTAGAACCCAAATATTACTTTCATTCTACACTCTAGACTGAGATGCTGAACAATTCTGAAAAAAGGACTTCATTAATATAGTGAATCAGCAATGTCACATCATTCAAAAGTACCCTTTCCAAACAAATGAGAAAGTACAGGCTGAAAGCTGAAGGAAGATATGATAGTTATTTCGGACAGAAACGTGATAAAATGAGAAGGATCACCCCTTTTTTTTTATATATATTATTTTTTCAAGAAGGTAAGGCAGTTGTGAAGGATATCCAATGGTCGTCTTGCTGGGTGTGTGCATACTTGGCCAAGCGTACACATACCAATAAAGCACTCCAACTAAATACATGATACTAAGCAATTAACTAACTGCTAAATATTTAAACACACAAGAATTCTGTTAGAAAATTGTAAATGGGAATTAAGGTCTCTATAATAAATACTCACCTGGTCAAGGTCTAGGGCAGAGTAGACAATCTTCCCTTTGTCATCTCCAGAGAATAATTTCATTCCATTGGGACTCCAAGCTAAAGCTGTAATACTACTTCTGTGGATACCAGCAACATCAAATCTCCGAAGCTGTGAAGCAATACCAAAGCAATACAAGAATGAGGGGAAGAGAAAATGGAGACAGGAAGCCTATTCAGTGACTCTGACTGATAAATTTGGGATCAAGTACAAAAGTGCAGGTCATTCTAAATTTTATTTAGCACAAGAAAACTAAACAAACAATCAAAAAACCCACCACCAAATAGTTCAGCCAGTTATTACAAATGAGGAATTTCTCAAAAGCATTTTTGATTAAATATATCTTCCGTAATGAAAAGCATACTTTAAGATTATTGCTTTTATAAGCTTAACACATGAAGCCTAGAACATATTCTCAGGTATTTCATCAGAAAAAATTCTCTGGTTTTCACTATTATAAAGAATCACAGTAACACTCTACTACGATTTGCCACACTAAACCTCACAGAAGTTTAGCCAAATGCAAAGATTTACCTGTTTGTTTCTTCCAGGTAATGAAGACACAAGCTGAAAAACTGCAACCCGACCTGAGGCTGTACCAACAGCAACTAGATCATCGAAACAACTCAGCAGCTTTACAAAAGTAATAGATTCACATTTTCCCTGTTGAAACAAACCATACATAAAACTCACAAAGTTAATGAGAGACAAACAGCAGCTCAATTCTGAGCAAACCAGCTTCATTAGAAGAGACAAAAGTAAAAGTTAGTATTTACCTCAAAATTATATTTTTTCATCTGGTTTAAATGTCTGCAGTAGAGATAAAGCATTCCAATGCTGCTCCCCACAGCAATGTAGTCTCCATTGGTATCGAGTGCTGTGAGGTATACCACTATCGAGCGAAAGCCTTTCTGGACCTTTGTAGGAATGGCATTGAGAAGATAATACAGGGGACAAAACTCCTTAAATATAACTGGTGAAGCCACAGATGCCATAGCAAGCATTGGCATCAGCAATTTTAAGGCTGAAATAAACACGTCTACTTGACCACATAAGGAAATCTGAAAGACAAAAGCAAAAGACATGTCATTAACTTCTTGGAAAGAGTAAATTGTTAACAGAAAGCCACTATTTAGCAAGTAGGGATGCAAAAATTCTCAGGTTTTGTTTTGTATAAAGAAGAAGCAAGTTAAACTCTTCTAGTAAATGTAAGTTATTCTTAGAAGAACCTTYTTCTTAAGAATAAGCTTATTTCTTAGGTTCAGCTAATATCTAAGGATGTATGGTAACCACTAGATATGGGATAACCACTTTTTCTTGCAGCTGTAAGCTCATCAAAGCTGAGTTCAAATGCAGTATTTCTTCTCATCTGGCTAGTGAAAGAATCRTAAGGGCTCTGAGACTGAACAATCCATGTGGTATACTTCATCTATCTGCAAACTCTACCCTCAATCCTCTCAGTGCTGAGAACGTGGGATATCCACTGTGTTAGACAGTGCTGTAAGATCAAAGTGTCAAACTAGTATTTATGCTCAACTCCTTAATGCCCCACACCCCAAGAAAAACATGGTTGAGAAATGATTCAGTTAGAGCTACACCTGCTGTATAATCAAATAACAACCAAAAAATAAGAACAGTGTGAGAAGAAAGGGGCAATGCAAAAATGAAAGAAATCGAGTTTGACAGACACAGGAAAATATCCATGTAGCAACTGAATGTAGAAAGATAAGGAGCAAACAGAAAAAAGTACCATATGCCCGTGTTTCCCTTTACGGTTCAGCAAATAATTTCATGCTGATGAGCGACACTGTAAATGTATTTCGGGGACAATTCTGGTATCTTTTGAAGAATAACAGAAACAAAGATTCTGTTTGCCATCTTCAAGAAAAAAATGTAGATTCTGTTTGCCATCTTCAGAGCTCATCATAGTAATAATGTATTGGGATCTTCAGAAAAAGCTGGTATGACCATGACGTATGTAAAAATATTTTAAAAATTTAATTAAAACCAGTAATTTTTCTCATCGTGTGGTGACAGCCTTGACAAGAATGTTTTGCAGCAGTAGCTATTCTCCTCATGGATCACTTTGGAACACGGGGAAGGAAAGAAAACTTCACTTCTTGAATTTTATTTTGCCACGAGCTAGACCAATTAACAGAATGGTTTAGAATCAAGCAAAAATACTTGCAGTTTTCCAAGACAAGAATTTTGGATTTCTGTAAAGAAAAAAGTTTTCTACAGTTTTTTAAGCCCGTTACACTGAAGATTTTCTTAAGCTTCAGCAGAGTTATAACTTCCTTAGAGAAATGAAAAACAGAAATATGCCATTTGAAGTTAGAAACACTTTTAAATGCTCAAAATTATCCTGTAAAGTATTCCTACTGCAATTTGTGTGATATGTCCTATTGTGTCAAGTTTTTATTTCTCTAAGGATGGAAAATGGTATTTGTTTGGCAGCTTCACACATTGGTTACGGTGTATATCAACTAAATTAGAAAAAATATAGCTGCTCTAGTTTAATATCTCCATTACTGTGAAAAGCTCTGATGTCTCAATTTTCAAACTATTTCAGTCACTGTGCAAGAGGATTCAGCACACTCGCTTTGGGCCCTGCAACACTTGCTGTCAACATACAATTCCACTAAATCCAAAGGGATTACTTGCATGACATTACCTATTCAAGCCTACGTTAGACAAGACCRCAGAAATATAGATTGGTTACTGGATCCATATTTTATCTGTGTTACAAAAACTGCCAGTAAATAAGCTAGCAGCAGTTATTAGATGTTTTTAATTGTGATAAATTATACTGCTTGCTAGAGCTTAGAAATTAATTCCACTCTCCTCCAGTGTTTGCTACCTGCCATAACCCCTGTTTCATAAAATATCACAAGGACTAGCTGATTAATGTGTCYAAACTATTTTTGAATGAATTCCTTTCCGAGTTGTTTACAGTTAAGTTGTTTAAGTTAGCAGATAACCTCAGTGCATCACCACTCTTTTACAATATTTTTACACACCCACCATCTATTTCCTATCTCATATTTTAGGTCTCCTGCCCTTTCCTTCAGCATTTACTACCTTCTATCTACAGTCAACTAAATAAAAAAAAGAATCCACAGCTAAAGCCTCTTGTTTGCTGTTCTAAACATGCTGCTTTGCCAGTTTGGTAATTTTATTATCTGCTGGTCGTTTTTTTCCTTTCGTTCTTTCTTTCTTTCTCCTAATAAAATAAAATCTGTTCTTTGTCCTAAGTCTCACATGTACAAATCATCTTCTGTCTAACCTCAATTTCTACTGCTCCCCAGCTACTGCCTCATGAATTTCACATATTTTGTTTTTTAAGTCCCCTTTGTCACTCCTACAATTCACATCTGTCATCATCCCAAGCTGCTCTCGTAGCTGGAACCAGCTCACACTCCCCAGTTGCCAAAGGACCTGCAAGTCCTCAAAATTCATTCTCTCTCTTGGTTTCCATCACTTACCCTTCCAGCTCAACTGAACTGTTAAAAACATAATAATTCATTACAAACTACAGAATTATGGAAATTTCTATTATCCAGAAAAAGACAATTACTCTTTCCTCCATAACAACCCTATCTGCAACCTGATGCATGTTTTGTAAGTTTACACTTCATTTAAAAAGAGCAAAAAAGAGAAAAAACTGGCAGGAATTATTTCTTCCCATATACTAAGTTAAATTAAAAAAACCTGCTGCCAGGTTAGGGTTCTTACTCTTCATAAAATTTATATACARTCTTAGTTCAATCCCCTCTGATGGCAAAGTTGTAAAAAAATGAAATTAAGTTTTGTTTTCTATAACCCATTCACCCTGTACAACCAAAAAATGTATTAATAAACTATAATTTCTTGCYATCATACACAAATTAGTTTCATCTTGAGTGGTTTACAGACTAACAAAACACTTGCACTGCTTGTGTGAAAAAGCTTAAATCATCACTTTACTAAAAATACTGCTAATTAAGTAATTTTATCTACACAAAACAAATGTATAAAGGAGTAGAGAATTGCAATGTGGTCTATATACTCAAAAACTCTGCACAAATACCACAATTCTCTGCTTTTGAGCCTAAAGCCTTCAACATCCCCCTAATCATAGTTGTGTATCACATGTAGTCTCTTTATTAACAGCTTTAGGATTATATGTTATCTGTTTTTCCTACTTCATTAATCAAAGGCAAACAGTGGATATATTTTCTCAGACAGATTTCAGAAYTGGACACACATGTTCACTGTGTCTGCCACAGTTACTCTGAAGTACATAACAACTGTATAGGGCAAATCAGCTTGTGCTAAGCAGCTATCCTGCAGCAGAGAYAGAGTAGAGAAAAATACCTTATGTTGCACATCAAAAACAATCACCAGACAAAGAGAGTCCTTCCTTCTCAACTCACAAAGTTCACAACCAGCTTTTAAATATTGCATTCAAGGCCCTGTTTTGAAAAGCAAACTTTTTTTAATTTTCTCTGGTCTCAGAAACAGGAATAAGGCTCAATGCTGCCTAACAGAGGCAACTAAAGCAGGAGATAATCCCATGGTTAAACAGATAGGCAGTGGCTAAAGGTTCAGTGYCAGGGTATGCCACAGACTGACTGCAGGAGGCTAAAGCTGCCACTGCATTTCTCTGAGCCCAAATGTCCTGCCTGTACAAGAGGGACAACAGCTCTGTTTTTTTTTATTCTTTGGCATAAAAACTTGAATTTAAGCTCTTCAGAGTATGGACAAACTCATATATGTAACCACAGCTAAACACAACAGTCTCTGATATCAGCTAGATCCTGCCAACTATAAAGAAAAGCGTTTTGTTGGTTTTGTTTTTTTTTTTTACTTCTCACATTTTTAGCCTAAGGAGCAGGCTACCCGACTGCCACATCTCCAGAGCTTTTCACAGCAACCAGCTGCCAAGCAGAGGAGAGAACACAAATTCACAGCCCACTGAAACGCGGAGCTCCGCTTTCACGCACCCCGTTTGTGGGCAGAGGACCAGCCAGCACACAGGTCGTGATTACCCGATTAACGCGTCGCTTTACACGACTCATGAGATGCTACATTTTTGGCCCAGAAGAGTTTCTTTTGAAAGAACAAAAAACCAAACAAACCTAAGTGACCGAGACGGAAAGGATAGAAAAAGGAGCACCTGGGGTGCAGGTGCGCATGCAGGTACGCCAAGGCGGGCAGCGGAAACCAAGCTTTACCCTGATGGTCGTGGGACACCCAGTTTCTCCAGGAAACCTTCCTGCCTTAAATATATTTCTATATTCTGGCAGATGTTTCAAACCATTCCTTCCTAATACGCTGCTTCCCGGCACTCGAGGGGTTGCAGTGGAGGAACACAGCCGGGGGCTGCGGCACGGACAGGCGGCAACACCACCTCGCTTTCCCGCCGGCTTTACCTCAGCTTATACCGGATTTACCGCCCAGACCCAGAGCCCCAGCCGGGCCGGGGGGGGCGGCGAAGCCCATCCAGCCGCTCCGCGGGCACGTAACAGCCGCCCCGCCGCCCTCCCCAAGCGCCACAGCGCGCCCTCACGCCAGCACTCTCCGAAGGCGAGCCCTCAGGAGACGAGCAGGAGAGCCGCCCCGCTCCCCCTCCCCGCGCCGGGCTCACCCGCTCAGCCCGGCCGCAAGAGACAGCCGCGGCAGGCCCCGCTTGCGGCGGCCGGGGAGGGGAGCGAGAGCCGGGGCAGACTCTCAGGCGGCTCCCACCCGTCTCTGCGGAGAGGCGGCTCCACTCACCTCCTCAGGGGCGCGGGGTGGCCATAGCTGCCGGCGGGAGGGGGGGTGGAGGAGATGAGCGCGGCGTCGCCCAGGCCCCGAGGCRGCGGCGGCGGCCCGGGCTGCCTGCGCCGCTCGAGCGGGGCCGGGCCTGGGCGGGGCCGGACGTGAGCGCACTTCCGCGGGGCGCCGCCATGGCGGGTGAGTGAGGGCGGCCGGGGGAGCTGCGCCCCTCGCCCCGCCGAGCGGCGGCACCGGCCAGGCCCCGGGGCCGGCTGCCCGCCCTGGGTGGGAGCGAGGGGCGACGGGGGACCAGGGCCGGGCCTGGGGCAGTGGGGAGCGCCTCTGAAGTAAATTAATAGGGTGTCTGTTGTGCCCTGCCAGCCCGCCCGGCGTGTTGCTTCCACGCATGGATGTGGGTGCGGGGGAGGAAGGTCCCCAGCACCCCGCTCGTGCCCCCGTGTCTTGCCGTGTGTGGGGGCTTCACGTTTGTGACCGCTTCTCCAGCATCCCTCTGAATAAAAGTTAAAAGCCGCAAAGGTGGGGGCGGAGCGGCGGGTGCGTTASGCACCCCCGAGCCGGGCTGGCAGCCCCCCTGCTTCCTGGGGCAGGGCCCGGGGCGTGAAGGTGGGGCTGCGGGTGCTGGGCAGAAGCGGCTGCTCGCAGCTCCCCCCCTGAGGGGATGCTGGCCTGTACGCGGAGTGGTGCAGAGCGGGTTCCCGTTGCTGTGTTGTCCTCTAACCGCACATGGTGARATGCGGGCGTTACGCTCGGTAGTGAAGCACCCACCGTCTGCAGTAGGACCCAGCTTTCTCCTAAACACTCCAAGCTCACGTGTAGACGTGAATTAATTCGGACGTTCATGGCGTGAGCACTGCATGCGTACGGGAATCGTTGCCATGATCTCTTATCGTGGTACACTGCGTTAGCATTTGACTATCGTACATTGACAGAAGACTGCTAGGTTGGTCAGTACAGCAAAGCCACTACTGTCCATGTTACAATATCACATGGGTTAAAAAAAACATGCTTGCATTTTTTTAGTAACAAGATTTTCTTGTAAATACTAATAAGGCTGATAGATGAGGAATTAGATTTCATGACTGAAGACAGTTAATGTAAATTCCATTTTACTTTAATCAATATTCAGCAGTAAAGCAAGGAAATCATTCACACCAACAGCTGCTGGACAGCACACTGCTTTGTTTCTGTATGCTTTAAATGGCTTGAATTTCTTTATTTTCTCATATAGCAAAAAGTCCTGCTGATGGTACTCCAAGAAGACCTGTTTTATCTGTCAGTGCAAGAAAAATTAAAGATAATGCAGCAGACTGGCATAATTTAATGATGAAATGGGAGAGACTGAATGATAATGGATTTACTACGGCAAACAAAATAGTCAACATGAAGATCAGTGAGCAGTAAGTATCTAATAACACATACAAGTAAAGACAGCATAAAGATCACCTTTATTGAGAAATTAATCTGTTTTCTTCACTAGAAAGTTCTTTTTGGAGGTGGGGGAAAGAACATGTCAGAGTGGATAAGCTAGCTTTTAGATCAAACTCAGCAGTGGCACTTTTTGGTTACATAAACTATTTACATTCAAGTAATAAATGTCTCATAAAGATTAAAATAATCTCGTAAAGTAATGATATTTGCAAGAAATGGTAAATGTTTATTATACTAAGTCAGACATAACGGATATTTAAAATACTTATATAATGTACAAAGTTAGAATCTAATCCTATAGATCTCAGCCCATGTGAGTTCCCTTACTCTCTTGCATATTTACTGAGGCCAGTATTACCAAATTTCACTCAAGTTCAGTAGATTTTAAGAAAGAATCAGTGATTTATGTAGACAAAAAAGTTATAACAGTGATGATTTAAAAAAAAAAACCAACAACAACAAAAACCCAAAAAAACCCCAACACTTTGGTAGAGCCATTATCTTCATGCTGTAAAGAAAAACCTATAACTAACAGGGTTTTGAGAATAAACTTCTCCAGAGTCCTGACAGCTGAACAGGGTTTGTCTCACAGATTTCTGACAGGTACAAGCTCAGGAATATTTTGCTGCAATGGTGTCAGATGTTGCTTTTACTCTTTAGCAACTCCCTCACCCCTGTCTAAGTTTACAGCTTCTGTGGGAAAGTCAGCAAGGCAGGAGAGGTGTCTGCACATTAGCTGCTCTGGGTTCACAGTTAAACAGCTTAAATCGTGCATGAAGGTGAGTTTGTGGTGAGGCACCAGATTGTCAGCTGGAGCTGCAGAAGCCCACTTGTCCATTATGAGAAAATAACCTCCAACACAGGGGCAARGTAAAATGGGAAGAGGTGTTATCTTAACATCTGCATCTGTTTTTTCAAGCATATGCTCTAAGGTAGAGTAATTCTATGTTCCTTTGAAGATTATGGTACCAGTCCTAATTGCTCCCATGGCTAGCTATGTCTCTTACTATTTTTATGTGAGAATTCTCATGAACAGCCTGTGAGAGAGAGATTTTGTAGGATCAGATCACATGGATTTTAAATCTGCACAGCTTGAGTAAACCTATATGCAGTTGTTTACTCTGCCTTACGTTTCTATTTTAGATTTCAAGACAACAAACTGGAGATAGCATGTGATAACAGTGCCACTGAATCTGAAAAGGCAACTCCAAAATACAATGAAGAACTGGCCAATTGCTGTGCAGAATTACTTGAGACCTTAAAGCATATGGTAATGCTCACTTTTCAATCTTAGTCAATATGAATCAATTCCAAGTGTGTTCAAGTACGACATAAGGAAATGTCCTCAAGTATTTGTTATAAACAGAAAATTGGGATTTTTATTCATAGTTCTTTGGCTTCAAACCTAAATGATAATAAATCCAATGTGCACCATTTATTTGCATGATTGGTAAACTTGAAAGTTGGTTTTACATCTGCCTTCTGCTTATAATTCTACTCCTCCCTTTATAAAGTGATCTTCTGAAAATGAGTCCTACAAAAAATGCATTCTAAAACTGCACCTATTTTCTGTTTTCTCATTCTGAATATTCCCTCTGTTCAGAACAAAACAACAAAGCATAAAGCAGTGCTTTACCTGCCATCATATCCTTGCAGCTATCTTTGATCGGACATGATGCAGTTATATTTTTAGTTTGCCTACCTGCATTTTCTGTGCAGAACTCCTTCTTTAGAGGGTAGAGTAAGAATTATTATGTAATCCTCCTTTTTTCTCCATACATTGCTAGGAATTAATGTCACCTGTCAGTTTGACAGGAAACAAAAAGAATTTTTTTTGCCTGATACTGTAATTTGAAATTCTTATTAAAAATAACTTTTACAGCCTTCTGCCATAGTGGAGGCCCATTAAAAAGATGATAGATCTATTTTTTTATATAGACAGGCTACCACTCCGGTATTTAGAATAAGCAGGAAAGCAGCTAGATTTTCCTCAAATTTTGTTCTGTGGGAAAAAGTAACAGTAATTTGGTTTTTTCTTTTTTTTTTTYCTTGAGGTAGTTTTGCATTCAGACTACTAAGTGTGTTGATGCAATTTTTTATTACACCTGAGTAACAGGAGTCTAAACAGGCACTGTTAGATTGGATACTAAACATAGCTACTACAGACATATTTTATTTTTCATTTCTTATGAGTCTGTACCAGCTTACAACTTTATAGAAATATTTGTATTTTAGCTTCTTGACTTAAAAATACTGCCTGCAAGCTCCATTTTGTTGTAAATGTTAGTACCCATCAGTAATGCACAAAGTCAGGTGAACATGAAGGAAGTGGATGGAATGACCTGGTTTTCGAAGCAAGCTGTTAGATCAGCCTAGATATATTGTCAGTCGTAGCTTGAGCTGCTTTTCTCACCTGCCGCTGATCTTTTGAAAGCAAATTTAAATCATCTTGACATGGTAATGTAAGAAAGCATGTATTTATAGGACTTGTGCCGCACTTGTTTGTAGACAGTCTGATGTTTTTCCCCAATTGCTATCRGAAAAACCCAGAGAGAGGTAAAAAAATGAGAGCATGCTTTAATATATTTCTACATGGGAGAAACAAAAGAATTATGCAAAATCAAAGTTAGAAATGCTAAGACTAAATAGTCTTCAGAAATGATGTGTTTTWAAAAAATGTTTATAGTAGCCTAATGTTCCTGAGATGTTCATTAACATTACATGTTCATCATTTTCAGACAAAAATACAACTGAAAATGGAAAAGCTTACTTCGACTACTAAAGCCATCTGTGACTTGGAAACATACCACCATGGAGCTGGAAAYTGCACAGTACCCTTCTTTCATACATGGCCCACACTGTACTTCTGTAAGTAAAATATTGATTATCTTAGCTAATTGCATTGTGTCGTTGATGTCATCTAATTTAGGACTGGAAAATAAACCCTTTTATCTGGATGTCTTGCCTTAGAGAGAGGGAGAGTCTATCTGTCTCCTTTATAATTGACTAATCAATAAACACATGAATGCACCACTTGGCTTAGGGTTTCTGCTGATGACTGCTTGTATGAATTGCCGAGCGTTGTCTGACATGCAACAATTACAGCATAAAACTAAGCTTGTCAGCAGCTTACAGTGTCCAAGCTGCAACAGCCAACTCCCTTTGTAGGGAGAGACGTATTTGCAACTTGGTAGTGTTAAGCCATAGGCTTAACTGACTTGACTTGTTACTTGACACTGAAATGAAATCCTTGAATGCAAAGAACAAACTATACCTCAGTTAATTCTCAGGCAGCGAAAGAAAAATTCCTCTGATCTCAATGTCAGTCAAGACAAGTAAAGAAATGTGCAGTTACTCTCTACTGTTAATATCAATYGTTTTAGCATTCACTTGATCATACCTTTGTGAAGAGCCCTGCTTCTTACTTTACTACCACAAGTTAGCAGGAATCTTATGTATTAGCTTCTGCCAGCTTAAAAGGGTAAGAATGACAAAGACAACTGCTGTCAAAACGCTCGTTGTGACTGAATCATTTAGTGATGCTCTCTACTCCATGAAGGACTAAATCCTCCTGAAGGTAGTGATAGTTCAGGCTAAGTTAGAAACACAAGATCAGTTTCTCTTTAAAAATAACTTGGGTGGCTATTTTTTAGCAAGTCAAACAATTAAAGATTATTACATAAATATATTTTACCTTCCCTACCAGTATTACTAACATAACTAGTAACGCTATGAGTTTTTACATTACACGCTTCAGTTTTGGTCTCTTGTTTTGTTTTACCATTACTTTTCACTATTGGTATCACTTAACTGGTGATCATGCATTGCTAAAGTGCCTGACAGCCTGTGAGGACATCCTTTACATTAGCTAAAATCAACAGTGACTCTAAAATGTGAAGCTTGTATTTCAAGATAGCATTACCAAATTTTAAAATCATATTTCAGTTATTTGAAAGACTAGCTATAATTGCTCGTTTTACAGTGGGTCCTGAGAATCAATACCACTGCTTATTCTAGAATTAAAAGGGGATTCATTCATTCATTCATTCATTCAAAATCACAAGTGTATAAAATATATCCAAAAGCTGAGGAAATTGTTCAGCATTTCATATTCTAGTGAACAAACATTATTAGTGCTGTAAAAAACAAGATGTCTACAAATGGGGAATAGCTTATGTAAGGTAGGGGGTTTTTAAATGATCAACATATTCCAAGTATAATTTAACTTTTAGAGAATTGCTGAAATGTTCTGGTCAATGTGCTTGGTTTTTCAATCCATTTCAGATGAGGTTTCTCTGAAGCTCTCTGAAATGTACAAGAAGGAACTACAACTCAAGCAAACAATTGTACAAGAAATTGCTCATTCTGCTGACCAGGATCTGATGATGGTCTATTTATCATCATGGTTATACCAGCCTTATATTGAGAACAGCAGCAAACTACTACTTGAAGCCATGCTGCTGGAAACAGGACATAGACAGTGCTAGAATTTCAAATGTTACATGGCTTGCTTCTAGTGATGCTTACGTGAAACTGAAATGGCAAATTGCAAGGCTTACCAAGTAAGTTGAATTTTTGTAAAACTTATTAAAAATATTTTTCTCTATTTGTATTTATTATTTGTCTCAGTTGATACTCCTTTTTCTGCATGGTACAATCTGGTTTTGGTTGCTTTATCCATTTTAAGTGCAATAGAGAGGCTACAGGTAGGAGGCTAAGTCCCCTATAATCAGAAAGAGGTAAGCACTGCTTGGTGGTCTGGGAGGGGATTCAATGCACATAGACGGAACAGACAGACATGAATTGGAAAAGTTTTCTCGACATGTTGCTCTGTTCAACAACAAGGTGGTTTCTGACAGCTTAATAGCGTTATATTCTTATCCCACATTGCCAGCATCTAAAAAGAAATTCTGCTGTAGCTCAAGGAGAATACAATCAGTTGAATAGCTTTGTTGGGTTTTTTATTTTTCTGTGCAAGCATTTGTCCTGGTTCCGGCTGTCCTGGTTCCGGCTGGGACAGAGTTAACTCTCTTCCCAGTAGCTGGAGRGGGTGCTGTGTTTCGGGTTTGCTAATGAAAGGAACGTTGATGGCCCATTGATGCTTTGGTTGTTGCTGGGTGGTGCTTGCACCAGGACTTTTCGGCCTCCCMTGCTCTGCCAGGTGCAGGGGAACTAGGGGGGAGCAGAGCCAGGGCGGTTGACCCAGCTGGCCAATGGGGTATTCTATACCATGTGACGTCATGCTCAGTATAAAAACCGGGGGGCTCGGGGGGTTTGGCTCGCGCCGTTCGTTTGAAACACGTGGGGGGTGAGCAGTTGCATTGTGCATCGCCTGCTTTGTATATTCTGTTGTTGTTGTTGTTATCATTGTTGTTATTACTGTTCTACTTTGGGTTTTTTCCATTATTAAACTGTTTTTATCTCAACCCACGGGTTTTCCTTCATGTGCCCTCCCGATTCTCTCCCCATCCTACTGGGTTGGGGGGGGGGTGAGCGAGCGGCTGCATGGTGTTTAGTTGCTGGCTGGGGTTAAACCATGATAGTCCTTTTGGTGGGGAGCAGGATATGTCCTCTTTGAGTTGCTGGACCTCCCGAGACAATTTCTCCACCACAGAGACACAGGCCCGTAGGGAAGAGGAGAGACTTTCTTCGTATTGCCGGCGTTGGCCAGCCAGTTCATCCATTGTTTGCTCCTTCCATCTTTCCAGGTCATTACTGCCAATGAGTTGGCGTGCAATGTGGTGCGCTCACGAACTTCCGCCACGTGGGTCAGGTGCATTTGACTTCATCTGGATCTTTGCGTAACTGCTCGTTGTTCAGGTCATCATAGATCACTTCCAGCACAGCTAATTCCCTCAGGTACTGGATACCTCTCTCCATGGTGTCCACTTGCCCGGGTGACAGATAACATCTTCCTTGAAGGGATACCTTTCCTTCACGCCTGACAGGAGTCRCCTCCAGAGGCTGAGGACTTGTGCCCCTTGTCCAATCGCTTTGTCAATGCCCCCTTCCCTAGAAAGGGATCCCAGCTGCTTGGCTTCCCTCCCCTCTAATTCCAGGCTGCTGGCCCCGTTATCCCAGCATCGGAGCAGCCAGGCGACAATGTGCTCGCCTGGGCGGCGGCTGAAATCTTTCCRCATATCYYGSAGCTCCCCCAGRGACAGGGATCGGGTGGTCACCACCTCATTTACGGGCTCTGCCTCCTCCTCCTCCTGCTCTCGCGGTGGCCCTGGTTCATCTTCATCCCTTACTAAATGAGCTGATTTTCTTGTGCATTTTCTCTTTTTTATAGGGGTGATTGACACCGTCACAGGCCGGTTCTCTGTCGCAGAGGGCTGGGGAGCCGCCGTGGGGTAGCCACAGGGCCCGTTGTTTTGTCATCCGATCCAGAGACCTTCCCCTCCCTTTGAGGGTTCTGAACAGTGTTAGACAGGGCTCGGTAGGCATGGGCCAGCCCCAGCACATGGCAGTGATTTGTGTCTCCCTAGAATTGGCAGGGTGACAGCACACTTTTTCCAAATATCCCACTAATTTTTCAGGATTCTGCACTTGTTCAGGGGTGAAGTTCCAAAACACTGGGGGTGCCCACTGTCCTAGGCATTTGCCCATGCTCTCCCACTCACCCTGCCACTCATAACTATCCAGCCTCAGGGCAGATCTCTGGATGATATTCTTAAATTGCTTATTAACCTTGGACAAAACCGAAACGATATTCCCCAGCAATAGCAACAGATGTATCTTAACTACCCAGGGATATTCAAGGTACTGACAAGTGATTTTAACGAAGGAGGTGTCATCATAGAGGAAAGTAGTGAAGGTGCCATTCTCTATTTCCTCCATAAAAAACCTCTCAGAGGAAGAGGTATAATTGCTAATTGACTCCATGAGGTGGTACCCGAAATAAAATAACGGCTTCATTACGAATCCCAAATACCCCCCAATGTCAGTATTTTAATAACAAATCTCCCATGCAAAACATCACTAATCACTGCAGAGCACAGCAGACTACAAAACCCAACACCAATCTTTAGCATGTACAGTAAAAACAAGAGCATGATGCAGATCAAATAAATTAATATTGCTAACAGATGAATCAGTATTGTGACCAGCAGCTATTAACAGACATAAATTCCTTCATACGCTCTAGTTGTTAATCTGTTGTTACCTCAACCCTTTGAGCCCCACATTGGGSGCCCAAAAGGACTGTCGTGGTTTAACCCCAGCCAGCAACTAAACACCACGCAGCCGCTCGCTCACCCCCCGACTCCGGTAGGATGGGGGAGAGAATCGGGAGGGCACATGAAGGAAAACCCGCGGGTTGAGATAAAAACAGTTTAATAATGGAAAAAACCCAAAGTAGAACAGTAATAACAACGATAACAACAACAACAGAATATACAAAGCAGGCGATGCACAATGCAACTGCTCACCCCCCACGTGTTTCAAACAAATGGCTCGAAACGAACCCCCCGAGCCCCCCGGTTTTTATACTGAGCATGACATCACATGGTATAGAATACCCCATTGGCCAGCTGGGTCAGCCGCCCCGGCTCTGCTCCCCCCAGCTCCCCCTGCACCTGGCAGAGCAKGGGAGGCCGAAAAGTCCTGGTGCAAGCACCACCCAGCAACWACCAAAGCATCAATGGGCCATCAACRTTCCTTTCATTAGCAAACCCGAAACACAGCACCCCCTCCAGCTACAGGGAAGAGAGTTAACTCTGTCCCAGCCGGAACCAGGACGGCGTTCCACCTAGTTTAACAGCCACCTTAATTTATCTGAGTAGGGCCAGACCCTTGTCAGTATGGAAACACCTTCATACCTGAAAAATATTTTCCAAGGTTGGTTCAGYTATAGAATTGTTCTTTGAAGATGAGAGTAGGTGTATTGTATTTCCCAGCATGTGCAAATCAATAGGGAAGGCAGAATTGAAGCAGATTTCCATTTTCTGTACAGGTGGAAATTGTGGTTTGTTCTTGTTTCTTAGAGGAAATAAGCTCTTCAGGAAGGAGCCTTCATATTCACAGACCCCCTTGCTCATTGACTGCTATGGGACACAGGAAGATTACTGCAAAATCATTGCAGAGTTGTTTTGCCATTATCATGCTAAGCAGTTGATTGTTGTATCTGAAGCCCCCAGACGTAGTTATTAGACAGTCGGTACAAAAGAGTGTAATAAAGAACTGCTCACTGCAGTTAAAGACTTTGAAAGACCAGCAGAACCTTGCTTTGTATGGTTTATTCTTAAGGTAGGCCTGTATCCTCTGACCATTACCACCTCCTAAAAAAAGAGGAGGGGAAAAAAAAAAAAACCCAACAAAAAAAAAAACCACTACACCATAAACCCAACCACCAGACAGGAAGTCACTAACATACAATGACATCTTTCACATCCACACATAAAATGCAGTGTTTTGGCTAATCAAATTAATCTTCTACTTGGGCAACAAAGAGAAAAAAAAAAAAAAACAGCAAAAACTAACATAGTTGGTTTTGGTTGGTTGAAGAGATGTACTAGAGCAGATTGTTTCATCTCTAAAKTGTCCTCTTTCTTGTTTAGATTCAATATTACAAGACCACGAAAAATCAATGTTCATACTTGATTTAAGAACAGTTCTCCTGCATATTGCAGGTCCTTTTAGCTGATTTATCCAGTTACCTCAGTAGCCTCCTGTATTTAGCAATGAGGCGACATTTTAAAGGTACATCACCAGTTTTCTACAATAGCTCATGAACAAAATAAAGATACTGGTCATTTAAGGCTGTTCTTGTTCATCTGCTAAGCTTCTTGAAAGAACTGACAGTGCCTTGGACAAGAAGCTGCTAGGAGGTCTCCACAAAAATATCATCCAAGGAACATACTGAAAGTATGACAAAAATACAAGATAGCAGTAGGTAAGTAATTTGGTAAATTTTCTGTCTGCATAGAGAAACAGGGATTATAGTCAAGGATACCTTTTTATTATGATTAAATAGTATAGGGCAGTGTGGAGTTACTGGGAAGGTCAAAGCTTAGAACTGATAAAGGATGCATGACCTGAAAGAAAAAAGTACAATACAAGTCTAACAAAAATAGGCCATCACAGACTGAAGTAAAAAAAGAATTTGGTATCTCATTAAGGAAAATCAGATCACTACTTACGCACCTTCTGATTTCTGTCAAAGTAACAGCAATTTTTAAAGGTGTGGCTGAACATTAGACAAGCATACTTAAATACATTTCCAACAGTTCTGTACAAATCAGATCTTGTTTGAGGCTATTTTTGTCTCYAGCTCAGCAAATGCTTATTTAAGTAAGGATCAGCTAGGCTGTCACATTGTTCCTGGAATGCACAAGTGTGAATTATATTTAAAACGGCCCATTTTTCCAGGCACGTTTTTGCGCATCAAGTCTAGATGCTAACCAATATTCAAGCTAGYTTTAACAAAGTGCAGTAACAAAGTGTTTTGTAATCTCAATGGCACAGAAAAYGCACATTTTTAATATAGTTTTTATTCTACCCATATACAGCTTGCCAGTACATAGCACATCACTGCTGAACAGCAGTACAACTTACTGCGTTTTTAGATGGCTAGAGAGAAAAGGAATTATGTAACAAAAGGGAATAGTGCAACAGTTTTAGGGTTGACAGATTTCCACTTTCCACCCACCCCAAACATATAAAGCAAATAGAACGATGTTAATTCTAGAGTTTTTGGTTGCAATGCTGCTAGATTTATATAAACATAAGTTATAAAAAGTACAGGGCATAGAAACAGTTTACAAATAAGTTAAATTTCAATTATCTCAGTATTCACATTAGAAAAATATACATTTTTTAGAGTCAGTCTTTTCCAGAAGAAAGCATATACAGTTTTCTAATTTATGGCTCCAATTCACTTTGCGAGAGCAAAATATCTTCACTTTGGCCATCTGCTTCCATTGCCAGTAGTGCTTCTACGGTTTCCAAAGGTATCCCCTCAGGTGTGCGAATGTGCATTGTAGTACCATTGGAATCGGTTACAATAACGATACCTTCTGCCTGAGACAAAACAGCAGTATCTGGATGAGACAGGATAAGCCCATCTGAAGTCTGAATAAAAATCGGTTCATGTCCCTGAGACAAAAAATCATGGCTCTCATCAGTAATTTCAAAGGCTACAGTTTCATCTACAGTAACTGTATTCTCCAGCTCATGTTGTTCCTCTGACCCACAAGAAAATTCATTCATGTTTTCATGGTTCACAGGAGCCGACGGGGAGGCTTCCTGGACAGGGTTCTGGTGCGACTCAGTCTGGGCACTGTGTGGGTAGTTTATTGGCACGATGTTTGTTGAAAAAACTTTTTCAAGTTCCTGCATCTCATCAGTCATATCAGCATTATGGAGCTGTTCAGAATGTTCTTTAGTTGCAAAATTATGGTTTTCTTCTTGCAGTTTCTGATATTTTTGATTGTGACCATTTTCTTCACTCGTTGGTACGTTAGTGCTCTGACTGCCCACTGCATTCTCCGACACCGAGTTGCAAAGTTCAGGAGCTGACAGTCCACCTGCTGTAGTCTCGCTCACAAAGTGCGCTTGAACTAGTTCAGGTGAGCCACCTGCTTCAACAGGCAATACAACTTCAGTATGTAGCAGAGATGCATCCTCTATGTTCACAGGTTGGGAATACTCTATCCTCATTTTCACAGTCTGGGAGAAGGTACCTGAATTTTCAGCATYGATTCTAACTCCTGAATCAGCAAGTGAATTATGTTCCTCTGCTGTTGGTAATGTACTTCCAGTTGTGCAGCAAGTGATATGCCTATCTTCTGAAAGCAGGATTTCTCCCTTTAATGGATTAAAACCTGAAAAGGTGAAAGAAATGTCAATTTGTTGGGCAATCTAATACTGCATGTCCAAAAAATTATTTTTCAGCAATAATTTTGGAGGAAAAGCTAGACTACTTCCCTGCTTTCTTCCCCCAAATTAGCAAACCTGAAGCGCCTTACAAGAGTTTCACAGCACCTCCCAATGAGAAAGCCAGTATGAAAATACTTCAGGAATTTTTGGATAGTGAAGTATTATTGAATATTTCCATACCAAGGGACCTTACATCAGAAGCAGCATTTTTCTGTTAATTCTGAAAACAACTTGGGCTGAAAGTCAAACTCAATTTTTTCCACCTGCCATACAGCCAGTAACATTAAAAAGATAAAGAATATACCAGCCACAAAGTTGTCAGCTTTACTCATCCCCATTACCATTAGTAAACTGACATTTAAACTTGATAAAATTTCTGCTGATAAATCAAGCTCATCCTGGACTCGGACGTGTTATCAAGGTACTACATATCTAATTAGCTGTGCTAACAGCCCCATGAGCACTTTCATCCTGTGACAGAAAAGGTAAAAAACACTAGAAATTTAGTGTGTTTTACCAGTTATTTGACCTGGACCAAGAGCCAGGTCACAAACCCAGTAGGTAGCTGAACAATAACTACTAAGCTGCAGTAGCATGAGCTGTCAGTTTTTATTATTGAAGACCAAAAGGAACAAGTAGGTTGGGGKTTTTTTTTGTTATGAAAGATATCACTGCACAACAAAGGAGGCCTAACACTGCAGAAGGGACCATTTTTAACTTTCTGTACTGTAGACTAGCAAAAGCCCTACTAGCAGGTGCAAGTGAAACAAAATTTAAAAAACTCATAGTCCAGAAGAAAATCATAATACAACAAGAAACAAGAGCCTTTCAGAGAAAGAGAAATAAACTAAGGGGGAAAACAAAAACACAACCATTGACAGAAAGACTTGGAAAAAAAGCAGCTCACAGTAACACCAAAAAAAAGATATTTATAAAGCAAGAGGATGATACTGATACATCTTACTAGAGATGGTAAGGCCTGGGATCTTTCACAGTAGTGATCATAACGCCTCTGAACTACTGCAACGCTTTCGCATAAAAGACCAGTGGAGTTTTGGGAGATTACAGGTGGGGACCCATCTCACTTTCCTTTCTAATCCACTGTTACCCTGCCAATCTGAGGCGCAGGGGGAATAAAGACAAAGAAGGGATAAAAAGAAAGGCAACCACCCAAAGACTGTGGTGAAAAACGGTGCCTCAATTCCAATCTTCAGGTCCCACATCTCCCCTGGGGTACAGCACAGCCTGCACCAGCTCTTCCCCCAGGATCCACAAAGCTCTCATGATTCTGCTATTGCAGCCTGCTGGGGCAAAGAGGAAGGACACGCACACTGCTTCCTCTTCCTCTGCTCTCCCACTGCTGACACACAAAGGTCGTGCACCATCTCTGCTATAAGGGATAGGGTGGACAGAAAGCATTCAGGAAGCACACAGTAAAGGACAGTACTATTCTCATAGTACTGCAGTAGTATTGATAACTGGATTATCATGCATTCAGAATTGAGCTACTTCTGTGGTCTACATCATCCATAACTTCTCCCCCTTGCCCCCCATGCGGCCTTTACAGTTAAACAGCTGCTTTTGAAGGACCTGGGAAGCACGTTAAGAAATGAAACCTTAAGACAAAAACCACAGTAGCTTGAAGAACAAAGAGACTTGTTCAGCTCCTCCATGAACAGAACAGAATTGGAAAATATGAAGAGGTTACCATCTTTTCCAAACAGTGTACACAAATTCCCACTCTTTTCTTTCACTTCATCTTGGCTGGCATAAGCATTATTCTCCATTACGTCTTCTAACTTGGTCCTTTTGGCTGGTGGCAACAGCTCCTCCCCTGAGCTCTGTCAATACAAGAGATAATGAACTGGCTGCCACCATAACAGCTGACAATATTGGAAAATATCACAAACTAACTGTGGGCATTTCACGGCAGTGAACTGATATTCTCCCTGAAAACAGGATTTTACACTAAAGGTCTTCCTAAAAGATAAGGATTCAAACACAGCCCCCACACTTTGCCAAAATGCCACTGATTACTTCTGATATTTGGTTGAAACAATCTGCCTTTGCTTCAACATCAAAGCTTCTCTTTGAGCCTTTGTGATTATCTGTATGGCGTGAAACCTGCTATAAGCTCTCTCTCCAACTTCAGTAAAGGGCTGTGAACAGCCTGCCCAACACTGTTTGGTTAATGAAGAAAGACTGATCAGCTCTTTAAATTTAACCACAGGCAGAAAATGAAAAAGCACTAGTCTTATTTATGCACCACCAGAAACAACTCTGGATTAAATAAAAAGTAGAACAGTGAAGGGGACGGACCATAGAGATATGACTTTCAAGAAGAGGAAACATGGCTCCCTGCTACAGCTGTAAACAGACTAAATCTGGTCAACTGACTTGTTAGAAAGAAAGGAACTGTTTACATGCACCCCTACCTACCACCAATTAGCAGAGCAACCACTTCTCCAACATCTGAGCCCGCTGTAGCTTAGCCCATTTACTCCAACACAAGTTATTAGAATCCAGGGATCCTTCTCACTGTGGGGTCCCCACTTACTAGTACCTCAACAAAATTATTTCTTCCTTGTATCATGACATTACCTGTAAGCCTTTCACACTCTGTCCTGAACGCTACCAAGTGTCTTCCCAAAGCACATCTTCAGCGTGCTAGTTCATATGCTCTGCTATGGTACCGCAGTAGAGAGTACTTGCTTTAAGTATTTCCAAACTCCAAACACCATGAAAGCCTTACTTTAACATGAGTCGGATAATACTAGCTACATTTTGTAAGGAATAATTATCTGTTTTAACAAGTTTTAATTTGACTTGGTTTCATTTTTAATTTTCACGAAAATATTCCATACCTCAGCTAACCGTTTTTGTCCCAGTATCTCCACAGGCACTTGCTCACTAACCGTTTTAATTATGCATTGTGAACAAGAGTCTACACTTTGCGTCTGTCGTTCTCCAGTGAGTATTTCTGTAATTCCTAGTGATTCAGCAACCTTTAAAAACAGTTATAGGAAAAAAGTAAAAGTTAGCCTCTCCAATCTGAATACATAAATGCTGAAATACTGATTTGTTTTCTTAAAACTGAACTAGAACTACATGGGGTCTAGTCTAATAATCAATCATCACAGCTCAATGAAGTATTTAGACTCCCATGTTTTCTACTAGCCTCCACATTAAGAGAACACGACCTTCATGTGAAGGTGAGTATTAACAGGCAAACTCAAAAGAATTAGGAGTACAACGGTTATATATAGAATCCAGGGACAGTTACTAAGAGCAGAGTTTAATAAAGAACACTGTCAAGGCTCTCCATTATTTAAAAAACATGAGTCTTCCTCTTTAAGAGTATCTGTTAGTAGTTAAGGATTCCCCCCACCCCCCATTCCATTCCTGTGCTTCATCCTTATGTAGGTGTGCTACTATCCAACTTCTCCAGGCTGAGTTGGTTTTGTTTGTTTGTTTGTTTTGGGGTTTGGTTTGTTTTTTGGTTTTGTGGGGTTTTTTTGTTTTTGTTTTTGTTTTATAAGAGCGTAATTCTATATTAAGAAGGCATATTAACACTGAAGAGAAGCAAGAAAGAGGTTCCATTTTGGGACTGCCAGTATCAACAGCATCCCTTTACTTGGTGCAACTTCCGTTTCTCCAAAGAGAAACATCAGTGTTAATTACAAAATAGCCAGATGAGCACACAGTAATTCTAGAAAGTTTTTTAGTACGTATAGTGAACATCACAATTTATTCTGAAAAACAGATATTAACCACTGCTAACAGTCCATACAGGACTTCATTTTTTAAACCAGGATAATTATAAGAACCAAAATCTTATCTCCACCATCACTACTCTGAGTTTTCCAGTATGCTCCCCTCTCATAGTAGTTGCAAGTTCAGTGCTGATGTACCTTAATGAGCACATCGTATAGAAATTTTGGTGGAGGTGGTATACAAAATAGTGTTTTCACTACTGGAAACAGAGAAGGGAAAAACAAAAATATGTTATGTACAAAGAGCTGTTTTATTCTAAGCAAGGGGAACATAAATCAATAAGGATCCGTAAGGATAAACAGATCCACATTAAAAAAAAAAAAAAAAACACCAACCAGAAAACCAAACCTACATTGTCTTTCTAGATACAGCTGCATAAACAATGAATCTGAAGAGTAACTGAAATAAGTTTGCAGTTTTATTAATGTATTTGCTCCCTTTCACATTTGTTAGTATGACTSTGAACTGCATAGATAGATGCATTCAGTTTGTCTTCATTTTGCAAAAAAMCCACTTATCCCTTTAAATCAAGGCTGCTCATTTTATAGACCCCTCCTTCCTAATCAAACATCAAGATATACTTTTATTAGCAGTTAATGCTAAATACACCTTGCAGTAACATGCAGCTTCATACTACCCTAGAAATGCAAGGCAGATATCAGTGCTGCTAGAATATTTTTTTTTATATATTTCTAGCTGCATCTACTGCCATAAACTAGAATTGTAGTTTTATTATGGATTTCTTTTTCTCTTCGGTTAGTTGTTCRACTTTTTACAATAATGTCTATTTTTGCTCATCAAAAAACATGTTTTCTTCAAATAACTTTACCAGGATGACAAAGCTTATCAGAGAAAAATAAAAACGCAAAGCATCTAAAACAAATAAGACAAAACAACAACAACAAAAATCATAGTTCCAAATAGAGTGTTTTATTACCTTAGCATCTTTTATTTCAACAGGCTGCCGGCAACTCAGCAAATCAGAATTACTGAGGTGATCRTAAGCCATTTTCTTTACCATATTATGCAAGTCTTCAAATTCCCTATACACATCTGGGAAGTAAGCTTTGGCTGGATATCCTTTTTCAACCTAGAAATAAGAGGGAAAAAAAAGGGTTTGTTTCCCCCTCCCTATATTTTAAAAAAGATTAAATCTRTCAGTTTGTTTTGTTCAACATTTTAAAATACAAACATTCAAGTCAAAAGATTATGGAATATTCAAAAATGCCACTGAACCAGGCAGCAAAAAGCAAGGCTTTCAATCAAGAGACTTACCAGACTTTTGCCTGTGTAAGACTGAAGTGATGTATAGAACATCTACATTCTGCACAATTCTAACTTAGGAAATTCAGATACATCTCTAAAGGATTTTTATGTATACTAATGGATGTCTCCCTAAAATAATTTAACATTTTTACATAAAAAACTCACCTTCATCAACAGAAATTCATATACTGTAACAAGCTTTGTAAGACGTGGGAGAGCCAGCTCCATTAAGTCTTCATTATCACATTGTTGTATTAGCTGTCAAAAGACAGAATGAGTTATTAGAGCAGAGTAGCCTGCAGAGGTTATGCATCCCACATTCAGAACATAAAATATCACTACTTTTTTTGAAAGATACACTATATGTTTAAGCAGCTTTGAGAATAGATAACCAAACAAGGTAAGTTAGAAAACCTCAAAATAGTTACTACCCATATACAGACAAAACGCAGTCCCACAAATGTTGCCAGCTCATAGAAAGAAGAGCAACATCATTAGATTTAGTAGCCATAAAGGATCTTTCACAACACACAGGAGACAAACAAAAAGTCGTGTTAGTTGCATGAATTTTAATCCCCATTCTATACTCCCCCAAGAGCTTCCTTGTGGTTGGTTGTTTTTTTTTTTTCTTTTTCTTTTTTGATGTTGCCCAACTTCAGTTGGGTTTATTTTGTTTTACTGTGTTGGAGGAGATATGTAAKAGTAGCTAGTAACTTTCCTTGTCCAGAAAAAGGATAGCGAGAGAATATCTACACATCAAAAGTCCCTTTCCAGACTGAGTTCCCATTTTCCCTTTGTCCAGTGTTCTGCTAGAAGTATTTTTTCCTTAAAGACAACTTAATGTTTTCTTCTTAGAAGATGTCTCAGGCTTTCATCTTGTCAGTACACAAGGATGTAAAAAAAAAAAAAATAAAAAAAAAAATCAGTCTTTTTGAAAATGATTACTTAAAAAAAAAAAAAAAAAAAAAAAAATAGTTTTTTTAAAAAAGATTCTTTGAAAAAAAATAAAAAAAAAAAAAAAAAAAAAAAAAAAAAAGGGCAGGGGGGGAAGATACTTGTGAAGTAATTGCAGAAGAGAACCATACCTCTTTTAACCTAGCTTTTCTTCTGAATACATTGTGTTCTGCTGACACACTACTAAGTGACTTTGAAGGGGACTGACCAGGTCTGCTAAGCCTTCCAGAACACCTAGATCTTCCACCCATCCTTGGTCGACCACGTCTCTTTGGTCGTCTGGGTCTTCCAGGCCCTTTTGGTGTTACGGGTCCCCGCTGTCCTGAACTGGTTGCATTTTGTTGTTCTGCCAACAAGTGTTTGCTTTCTGCAGACTTACAAGTCTTAATTAAAAGAAAGAGAAAAGTATTTATTCACCATTTTAAAGTGTTTTGAGAAAGACAATTTTATAATTAAGTTCTTCATCTATGCAAACAATAAATAGCATATTAAATAAATGCAAAGCTGGATACAAGCATAACTGCAAAGAAAGCTGTGGAATAAATCCAACACATTAGTAAGACTACTACTTCTGCAACACATACATGCCATTATTTGCAAAGCTAGTATTTTTGATCCACAAAATGTCATACAAAATACAGACATTAAGAGAATATAATTAAAGAGCTGTTTTATGTCAGTTAAACATGCTTAATATTTTTGAAGTAAAATATGTCCTCTTCAAATAAAGAGGTTGTAGAAATAAATCTTAATTAGCAGTAAAACACACCCAAAGAAAAGTTTGGGTTTCATTGTAACTATGTCAAAGCATGAAGACTATATGAAAGACAAAAACTCTGAACAGCCATGAATAGTGACAAGCCCAGTAACTAAAAATCAAAATATAACGCCCAGTTTCCACATTTCAAAATCTTTAGTCTTCCCTAAGAACACAGCTAGGAAGTAGCTTCTGTTTATAAGACTACGTGGCAAACTCAAAGTACATTTTCTATTGTTATCACTGTGATTTCAGTACAAGTTTTTTTTACTGATCAAAGCAGTGATTTCTTACTGAACACGTCTTGCCTTCCCTTCCAAACTAGAATTTCTAAGCATGTCCCAGTATTTTTTAAGAGAGGAGCTTACAATAGTACTGAGGTATATCAGGCTTCTTTTCATAATCAGTACATTTTCATCCCAACGTTCAGTAGCTCCCTACTATTCTAGTGATTAGGAAAGCTCTAAAAAGGGCAAATTTATGTCAGTTCTATCCAGGGATTAAATTACTAAATCAGTTCTAAATATGACATAAGACTAAGTTGAGCATGGGGATCTTGATTGCTTTCCTGTCTGTATCAATACGGCAGTTTTCATAATCCTGCTATTCTTTCTAGAAAGCATTTACCTGGCCAAAAACTATAACAAATCAATGAGTCAGAGTGCAAATTTGTAGAATCCATATTTGCTAGTTAAAAGTAGCAGGTACAATAGCAATCTAGCAGTCAGTAGTAGTATTATGTATGAGACTGTCTGAAATTTTTCTAAATTCCCATCATCCTGGGTAAAATAAGTGCTGCACAGGGAAGTAACAACTATATAATAATACAGAGAGCAGACTTCAGTATTCTGCAATTCTCTTTTTCCAAAGATGATAGAAGAGTGTAGAGTGTAGAGGATGGGGGAGGTTGGTTTGCTGCATTGGCATCTTAAGCTGTAAATTTTCACGTTTCTGAGAACAACTTCACATTTACAAATAAAAGTAATAAATGTGACACTGCTACATCTAAAAGAGCATTTTTTCCTAGACAGCAGCTTTATCAGCTCTTGCTGCAAGGTGTTAGAGTCATTTTAATATTAAAAGAGAAACTTTAGTTTGAAGTGACCAGCTTAAAACATCACAGAAAAAAATCTGCAGCTAAAGTAGCTTTCCAAACCAAAGAATCAAGTTTCACCAAAGTTGGTTTGCAGGGGTAGCTACGCCACACTTTCAAAACCCGCTCTAGGAAAAGCTGCGGTCCACTGTTGGATTCCAAATAAGCGTCATCACAGAAAAATCTCTATTTCAGTAACAGAAATTGATAGAGTAGATGATGTCTTGCTGTCTATCRTGCTAAAGGCTGTAACTGAACAACATAGTATTCTTATCCGAATGCAGAGAAGAATGCTATTTACGCAGACAAGGCTTTTTCAAGCTGAAAACTGTTATGTCAGAAAACCAGTAAGAAATTAACACTCAGTGAACATTTTGTTTCACATGCCTGTGCAAGAATACTATTCCTCCAACATTGGAAGAGACAATAATTTGATTTTTAAAGCACTTCARTGGAAAATTTGTTTAACTTAGTATATCGGTGGATATTTCTGAGCAGTACAAGACTTCTACATTTTACTAATGACATTCCCTGCTGAACTGACATGTGTTTAAATCCCTACCTTCAGTCTTTCCAAAAATACTTACACTGTTGTCAACAGGAACTCAGATGACTGAGTACAGTGTGCAGCTACCAAACTCCCATTCTACTTTCTACAGAACTGACAGCTTTTCTAAGTAACACACTTTACCTGTTCTCCAGCCTTCGAATCAACGGTTTCTTCCAGATTGGTAGCTAGTGCATTTTCATTATTTAAAGTGACAACAATTGAATCCAAATGTGCTGGACTCATCATTTCCTCTCTTACTCCACAGGCATTGTCCACAAATATACTTCCATTAGGCTTATTTAAAGGTATTTTTTGAGGTGAAGACTCCAGCAGCCCATGGCCTGGGTTAAGTTTATAATGTCTTGCTAATCCTCCTTTTCCTATATAGGATTTTTCACAAGTCTCACATTTAAACATTTTGGGTTTCAGATTATAATTTGAAGAACTGAATAATGCATCCTTTCCCTTCACCTTTCCTTCTTCATCATCTTCTATACTCAGCTCAGAATAGTCATCAGAATCAGACTGATGACCATCAGCCAAATCCTCCATTTTAATGAATTTATAATCTTTAGCTTTGTATTTGGGGGGGCGTGAAATCCGTCCAGAACGAGTTTTCACTTTCAAGGATTTTTTTAACTTGTCATCTTTTTGGTTTTTTTCAAGGCATGGTATCAGAGTATTTGCTGAACTGGCTGCAACCATGGTAATATTTGGAGACCTTGTAGCCGATACTGTGGCACAGGTAGCTTTCTCTCCATTTAGCATCTTAGATGTGGGAATCTTGTTCACACACACTGATCCATGAGATGGTAAAGGTCTCTGCATAAGCAACTGAATTGGAGACTCAGAAGAACTACGCAGGAATAGCTGCTGCTGCTGCTCGGTTCCTGTAACAGGCTGTATCCTAATTATCTGGGGATTAATAATGCCAAGTCCTGGTATGCTAGAATTTTTACCAACCGACTGACTCAGCGTTATAGTTTTGGACTGGATTGGTGCCAATGATGGCATCGGCCTTTCAGTTTCCTTCATCTGTCCTGGCTGAACTTGGACACAAATGGCTTCCAGCTGCTTTTGTGGAAAAAAGGAAGAGTTTAGATTACACAAATACAGTATTTATAAATAAAGACAATACTTATCAAGATGATACACACATGCCCTTAAAGCAAAGCACAAAGAAACCAATGCACATCATTAGTTTTCCATTTTAATGCATCAGAGCACAGATTCCCTTCCTTCAAGCTACAGGCTTTCCTGCACATTTAYTGATGTGACTGCTGTTCAACTAAAGCATGTGAAGTTTGGTCTCAGGCCATGTCACAGCTTTGTTTCCTGCTAGCAGGCCTGTTCTGGAACAGCAGAGTCAGTGCYGTCACCTAGGCAAGGTTCAGGACTGGCGTGGTTTAACCCCAGCCAGCAACTAAACACCACGCAGCCGCTCGCTCACCCCCCGACTCCGGTAGGATGGGGGAGAGAATCGGGAGGGCACATGAAGGAAAACCCGCGGGTTGAGATAAAAAGTTTAATAATGGAAATAAACCAAAGTAGAACAGTAATAACAACGATAACAACAACAACAACAGAATATACAAAGCAGGCGATGCACAATGCAACTGCTCACCTCCCACGTGTTTCAAACAAATGGCTCGAAACTAACCCCCCGAGCCCCCCGGTTTTTATACTGAGCATGACATCACATGGTATAGAATACCCCATTGGCCAGCTGGGTCAGCCGCCCCGGCTCTGCTCCCCCCAGCTCCCCCTGCACCTGGCAGAGCAKGGGAGGCCGAAAAGTCCTGGTGCAAGCACCACCCAGCAACAACCAAAGCATCAATGGGCCATCAACATTCCTTTCATTASCAAACCCRAAACACWGCACCCYCTCCAGCTACWGGGAAGAGAGTTAACTCTGTCCCAGCCGGAACCAGGACAATAACCTTCAGCAAACCAAACGCAGAACTGCAGTCTGCCAAATGACACAGGCCAAATACCAGATCCAGGACATATTGTAATATGTGCTCAGTTCAAAAAAACTTTGTGATACTGATTAAGAGGAGGTATGTGTTACTGTTCAGCTCCCTCATAATCTCTCCTCCTCATCCAAATTTCTGCCTCAGCTCGAACCAATCACTTGACTACCCCTGCACCCCAAAACGTGGGCTGAAAGCCCAGGTACTGTCACCTTCTGTAAGAGGGGCACGCATTATCTACCTCTGCATCACCGCTTAACCACTATGAAACAGCTCTTCCAAGCTTTTTTAGCTGCACTTGTAGTCGGACCGAAACACCGACCACAGCAGCTAGTATTTACATTCAAAGACGGATTCTTCTAAACCACGTTGAAAGTTGTGTCTTTCAGCTGCGAGACTCAAGTCTACACCCAAGGGCAGGTGCGACTGAGGAGGAAGGCAAAAATAAAAATTAAAAATCATTAAACCCCCTCCCGGGACCTGTCCTCGGCGGTGGATTTCACCCCCAAAACGGGCGTCGCAGGCTCCCTCCCTCCCTCCCCAGCCCTCGCCTCGGTTACCTTCTGCGGGAGGAGCCGGGCGGCCGCCATGGATTTGCCCTGCTGCAGGGCGACCTGCTGGGCCACGCTCTGCAGCTGCTGGGCGGCGTTGTGCATGATGCTGGCCAGCGGCGGGGCGGCCGCGCAGGCCTGCGGCGGCAGCGGGCCAGCGTCCCGGGGCGGCGGGCACCCCCCGCCGCGGCAGGGCGGCGGCCCCGGGCAGGGCTCCAGCGGGGCGGCTGCCGGCGGCGGCGCCTTCTGCTGCTCCTGGGCCTTGCTCACTTGCTCGATGACCCGCTGGAACTCCGCGGGGGCCAGCGGCGTGGCGGCGTGCCGAGGCGGCAGGGGCGGCGGCTCCGCCGGGCCCGGCCCCGGGCTTTCGGCGGCGGCCAGCAGCTGCTCCAGCAGCCGCCGCTGCTCCTCGGCGCTCAGCCCCGCACCCTCCACCAGGCTCCCGTCCGCCTGCAGGTAGAGGACGGTGCCGGCCGCCGCCGCGCCGGCTTCCAGGGCGGCCAAGCTCTGCGCCAACTCCTCCGTCACCGCCAGCAGCTCTAGGCCCTCCGCGGGGTGCGGCGGGCCGACGGGCCCCACCGCGCCCCCGCCCTCCTCCTCCTCCGCCGCCGGCCGGGCGGCCCTGCCCGCCACCACGCTGAGGGGGGCCCCGCARGCGGCGGCCGCCCCTCCAGGGGGCTCGTCTTCAGCGGGAGGAGGGGGCGGCGGCGCCTCGGTGTCCCCCTCCTCAGGAGCCGCCATCTTGGCAGGCGTCAGCGGGCGGGAGCCGCATCGGCCCCCCCGGGGAGGTCTCGGAGGCGCGGGGCGAAGCGAGGGGCACCGGCGGCACGCGGGCCAATGGCGCCCCCGGCAGCGGCCCGCCGCGCCCCTGGGGCGGGGCCGCCCGGCACCGACGGCGGCCTCGCGGGGGCAAAAACCATCGGAGGTGCGGCGGGCAGGGCAGGGTGCAGTTCGCGCCCGGAGCGCGTGGCCYCGGGTGGGGTCGGAGGTGGGACCCACGGGTGATATAAACCGGCTGCAGGGAGTTAACGCGAGTTCGGCTTCCCGCTCTGGAGAGGAAGCGTGCGCTCCGCGGCTCGTCACCCGCTCGGTGGGGTTTYGTATGCCCGCGGGGAGTAAGACCAACAAGCAGGCGGGAAGCGAGTGTGTGCYACGCGTGAAGTGAAACCCTCACGGAAGATGAAACGCGCCTGAAGGGGTGACCCAAGAACGCTGCAGGCCGGCGGGCGCGGCAGCCACCCTCGCAGAAATAGGAATCCCCACTCTGCCGGGGTCGGCCCGGGCTCCATCAGCCGCGGGAGCTCAGTGGAGCACGGCCAGTGCTGCAGCCGCGCTGGGTGAGCCCCCGCGCCGAGCGCCCCGCGGCTGCGTCCTTGTGCAGCGGCAGGAGGCATGCGGGGGCGGCGGAGGGCAAGGCAGCCGATGGGACGAACTGAAGTAGAGGCAAAGAAAAAAGCTATTGCGTGGCCCGTACGGGGATCGAACCCGCGACCTTGGCGTTATTAGCACCACGCTCTAACCAACTGAGCTAACCGGCCCGCCGACAGATACTGCCCCCTCTGGGGGTTGATAGCGGCACGCCGGCCCTACCGCGCCGTCCCGGCAGCAGAAAGCCAGCAGGAGCGGCGACAGGCGGAGCGAGACGGCTCCTCGTCCCCCKGTCCGCACAGGTGGGAACACACGCTTCACTGACCAGCTCAGCCAGAAAGCACTCGGCCTCGCCTRTAGAGATGCAGCGCCTGGGAGGTAACAACCACCAGAGGACACGTTCATGGGGTGACTTCACCTCTCAGTCAATAGGCTAATACTTCTCCAGATTTTCTAGGATATGGTTCCAGTTTCATTTAATTAAAACATTTATTTTGGGCATTTATTTTAAAACATTTACTCTTCTGGCTGTTTAATGCACTGTTAGGACCTTAGTTTGCATGAGCAAATGATTCACCTTTCCCTAGTGTTTCGCTTTTCACTACATACGCAGCATTTAAAAGACAACTCTCCTTCTCAGCTTTCAAGCCTACATTAAAATACATTATGTCCGTTTAGCAAAAGGCAAACGCCATGCGGGGGGGTGGGGACAGGACGCACACACCTCCCCAAAATGCAGTTTTCTGGAGTCACTACAGCTCGGCGAGGAGAACGTGGTTAACAGGGAGCGAGGCCGCCGTCCCCATCCTCGTCTCTCCCATTTGCTCCTCGGGCAAGCTGGGCGCTGCGCTCACCTCACCAAGCCAGAAATAAAGCCCGCGTAACTTACACCCGCAGTGGCACAGGGAAACCACCAGAGACCAGGAGATCACCAGAGATAAACCGGAGCTCGTCGGAGCGCCGCGGAGACCAAGCGCCTGCACCGGCCGCCTGCGTACAAGTGGCTGACACGGGCCAGCACACGCTAACCCCTTACCGATGTACGGCTCGACGCCACCGCCCCAGGAAAAGCCAGGCCCGCGGAGCAGAATCGCTCCACACGAACGGAGAGACGGGCGGAGGTACGAGGGCCGCGGCGAGGCGGACGCGCCAGGCCGCCACACGCTCCGTGCCGAAAGGGGCGCTCGCCCGCCGCGCGCCTCAGCCAGCAGCGCCCCSCGGCGGCCCCACCGCCTCACGGGGACCCGCGTCCGCCCCGGAGCATGCGCAGTGCTCTCMGCGGGCAGAGGCGGGGCAATGAAGGCGGCTGCCCCTGCCTGGTGCCCACTGCGCGTGCGTCACCTACCTCCCCTCGGCCGGGCGGCTGCACGGCGCCTGCGTGGCTCGCCGTGACGTACCGTCGTGGGGGCGGGGCCGAAGCCTGGGGCGGGGAGCCGGAGCCTGCGCGGTTGCCAGGGTGACGGGAATACAACATGGCGCGCTGAGGGCTGGGCCGGGAGGTGCTCGGCGGTCGGGAGGGGGCCCGGCCGCTCTCTCGCTCACCCCGAGACCCGCAGGCGAGCGCAGGATGAACAGTAAGGGGGTGCGGGGGAAAGCAGCGGGCCCTGCTCGGTGTGGAGGCCGCGGGCAGAGGGCCCTTCCTCAGGGGTGCCGTGGGCCCGGGCGCCTCTGAGGAGGCCGGCCGTCACCCGCGACCCTGGCCCGAGGGGACAGGGGTCCCGGGCCGCGCGGGGAGCACCCGGGCTGAGGTGGTCGCAGGTGCTTTTGTGGTCCCTGGGAAAAGCCGTCACTGCAGCCCGTTGCCAGCTCCTAGATCTCCTTACCCAGACCGCACATGTAAACGCCGGTCTCTCTCTGCATGCCAGTCCTCTTCAACAGGCTGCTAATAAATCTTTCTCCCACTCCTGTGAAGCAGTAGCCTGTCTGTCTTCTGATCTCTCGAAGTACTTTCTCAGAAATTGCTAAGTTTTCTCATTCTTTGTTTTGCAAGCCTTTCCTTCCATTACTTAGCATCCTCCTTCAAATCATCCCATGTCACATCCTACACATTTGGCATGTTTCTGAATGCAATAATTATGTGCTGTGGCCTTGTGACTGTGGCTGAAGCTGAAATTCTTGTTGCTTTCTTCATTTTTTTTKGTTATTTCTCTCTTCCCACATGCATCAATGTCATATTTAAATGTCATGGCTTTTTCTTCCTCAGCATCTCAGCACTTCACAACAAAACATCTGCTTTAGGTTTTTATAATATCCTGTTTTGACTATTGTAGTGCTATCTTTTCTGTCATTTTGCATTGGATTCTTTAATTCCAAATGATGATTGATTTTCTGTGCTCTCTAGTTACAGTAATACRGGTATAGTCTTTGAATTCCATCACTGGCCCATAATTTTAATTTAYGTTGTTCTTAATTTCCTGGGTCCTGTAGCCTCTTGCACATTAAACTGTCCTTCTATTGAATGATTACCTCTCTGCTATTTTCATGGCCACTTTTTTGGTGTTAGACTAGTTCAGGTTGCTACAGCTTACTCTTCCTAACACTTGTCTACCTTTCCGCTAACCATTCTAAGCCTGAACACCTGTGTGGGCTGAAACAGAGAAGTGGGAAGAAAGAGGTTAGGTAATATCTAGCTTGTTATAGATGCCGTGAAATAACTGCTAACTGGTGATTAGGTCTTTGTGATTCTTTAATGTTATATGCAAGTGTAATTAAAACACTTTATTTAATTTCATCCTCAAAGCTTTCAATCTTAAAATGCTGATAAAATTTTTAACATTTCTGTTGTTCTTCATCTTTGAGTACCACAAATTCGGATAAACTAACTGGTAATTAATTTTGTTTTGTAGCTGTAGTAAGTTTCATAGCTTAAAATTGCCACACTTTGACCTGACTGTTCTCTTTCAGTGTGTGTTTGAAGTCAGTTGTTTTGGTGAGGTTTTTTGCCACCTGGTCACTTTCGAAGGATCAGTTGTGTGGTGCTGAAGTGGATTTTTGAGAATCTCCAGAAATCTTGGCTTGTGGATGCAAGTTCAAAATTTGTATTAAATTGTTAGTACATTTGAAATCTAAATTTTATTTCTTCTTACTCTACATAAACTTTTATGTTATTATTCTTACAATGTCTGAGTTCCTTTCAGCTTCTTATTAAATGATAACTAACTTGTCACATGATCGTTCTCATTTTCTCCCTAGGAGAAAAGCTCTCTCATCTTCAGTGACCTGTTTTGTTGAGAGTTTACACGTTGATTTTATGCATCAAAGAGACATTTCAAATAATGCAATTTTCATTCTTGATTCTGGACTTTATTCAATTGATTGAAATTATTCAGGTCTTTGCTGTCATTCTTTTCACTGGATGGCTCTGTCTTAAGTGCCAGGTTAAAGCCTCAGTTGTTTGTTATGTGTGGGTTTTTTATTTTGTATATATAGCACTCTATTGTAAAAAATTAAAATAACGAACCTTACACGCTTACATGAAAAAAATCTTTAGTGCGGTAAGAATGTTTTAAAGTGTGTAAAGAATTAACTCTTCTTACACTATTAGAACTCTTCAGTTTAAAATTAAAAAAAAAAACCACCACACTATTTTGAGACCTCCACTGTCATCTGGACTTGTCTTGTAGGAGCAAAATACATTTATAGAAGAAAACATAAACAAAAACAAATTATATAAATGTATACTATCTGACTTCTCTATATATCTAAAAATATTTTCAATAAATTTGTACAATAATGCTTTCCCTGTGTTTCTCTGCCTAAGTACTTTGGTTCATTAACACCTATGGCTGATATACCATAGATATTAAGATCTTATTTTCAGATCATATTATTTGATTTTTTTTTATGCCAGAGAATCAATTACTTGCATTTAAGAAAAGAAAAATACAGGATTGCAGTTTATCAGAATCAAAGAGTAGGTCAATAAATAGCTAAATTTTTTTGTCTGCCTTGGGTATTTTTTGCCACAGGGACTGGCTCTGACATTGTATGACCATATAGCATAGCCAGCGTGTATCTGACTGATTGGAGAGCATCAGTTGCTACCAAAAAAATCTGTGGACGCTTTTCCTTTGGAATTCTGTAAGAGTGGGATTTAAGTATTCTGAATTTATGATCTCCATCTTATATTTAGCTATTTAGATAGGAAATTAAAACTTAAGGTGGGGGTAGAGAGCACGGTGCAAAGTGTGATTTCTGCTGACAAAGCATGTTACTTGCTCAGTCACATTGCTTAGTGAATGCCAAAGGCTAGTGCTAGTGCTTGCTTAAAGCACTAATTGACCAGTTATCAAATAGTAGCCACATGAATTAAACAGTCTCACGGTCTCTTCCCTATTTTCAAGTCTCTGTTGGGGATTGCCTCCTTTACCCGTAATGATTTTCAAATTCTGTTTCTGCTTTTAAAATAGTTCTATATGTAAACTGTCTGTATAGAGTGCATTAGGCAGTGGCATTGATTTTAAATTACTCTGCTTCTTCCTATTTTCCAAATTTAGATGGCCTAATTGTTTAGTTTATGATCCAGCGTGATGGATAATGATCAGAAAACCTAAGCAGCAGGTGATAAAAATGAGAAGAGCAACTGATGATTCTCACAGAAGTGCTGCTACTATATTGGAGAAAGAGGGATTTGCAAGGGGAAGGTTTCTACTAATTAAAATATAAGCATTTGGATCACAAGAATTGGAGTATTTTTTTTAACAGGAGTAAGTGTGAAAGTTGGGGAGGAGAAGAGATGAAGACAACACAAATTGATTGCTAGTTGGAAGACAGGGTTAGAATGTCCCTGCCTAACTAACTTTTCCCTCAGCAAAATTTCTTGGCAGGCTTTCTCCACTGTGAGGCTGTATTTATACTTGTAAATTAAACATATCTGGAAATCTTCTTGGACACAAAGAGCAACTGGCATGAAATGGCCCACATCTATGCTAGTAAATTCTCTTACCTTCCAAAACAAGGCAGTAGGACAGAAACTGCTTGAGGAATGACCTTAGAAGGAGTCCTCACATCAGGCTGGGAAGGTRCCTAGGAGAGTGGTGGTTGTCACAGGCCAAATCCATGCCAGGGGACTGTTGTCACAGTAACTAATACAGACAACTACACTTCATTGAATTTACTGCTATCAGCATAGCTTAAGACTCCTACAGTTATTCTGATTCCCATAAAAGGTTGAATATGATAAAAGGTTTCCTGCTCTGCCTCCCTCAAAATGACTGGGTTTGGATCTTTCTTAAATAATAAGACTATGTCAAAAGCAACAGCAGCATAAAGCTAACCAGAACTGGTTTTTGCTCGGATGAAATTACTGGAAGAATTATCAAGGATAGAATCTGTAGGTGCTAAAAATAAAGGGAAACAGGAGGAAAAAGTGGGTGAAGGGAACCACGCAGTGGGATTGGTAAGGAACAGTTAATCACAAAGCTGAAGGAGAATAAAGGAGGAAAGAAAAGAAATGTCAGTTCTGAAGAAATTTAGGAAAAGACTCAGAAATTAATATAAATAAAGCTTTCTTCATAACCCTTATGTTTTCTGCTTCATCTTTTAAAATTCTGCAGAACTATAATTGAATGGTTTTCTCATCCTTTTGTTTGGTGCACTTCATTATTAAAGCTAAGCATTATTTCTGGCCTAGTGCAAAACTCATATCTGAATTTAATATAGGAATAAAGCTTTAAAATCAGCAACTGCTTTGCTTAAAAAAAAAAAAAAAGGCAAAACCAAACAAAAAAACCCATCCCAAACCCCCCAAAAACCCCACCAAAACAACCAAAAAACCCATGTTGGAGCAATGACAAGATACACTTGCTTTTCAAGATAATTTTATGTTTCCAGTACAATGTAAATAAAGGGGTTTTTTKTGGTGAAAGAAGCAAAGAATAAGTTCAGGTATGAGTTGCTAATGTGCTGCAGCAGAAAAAAGGTAYGAAGTGCTGTGTGCAGAGGCATCATCTCTCTGAGCAAGGAGGTAGTAGTGTGTTGTCCAAGATTGAATTACTGTATTTTATGAATATAGATTTCTGCAATATGGGCAGCAAAACTTCATTTGCTGTTATTAATGATATTTTCTCTCAAATAACTTCTGTGTAAACAAAAAAAACCCTTTATTTAAAAATTTTTCATTAGAATTTAACAAATCAAGTATGGATTAATATGCAGTCTTCTTAACAATTTCTTATTTTAAACATACTGAAACAGTATATTTTTGCTTTTAGAATATAAACCAGTTGGTAAGATAGGAGAGGGAACATTTTCTGTTGTTCTGAAGACACTGAGTCTTAGGGATGGAAAGTACTATGCATGTAAACGCATGAAGCAACATTTTGAAAGGTATGCATAATTAATCATAGTACTACAGAAAATCTTACTTAAATTCAGTGGGGAAATGTGAAATTAAGATTAAGTGAAGTTTTTTGAATACACATGTATTAAACAGGTTTGCATGTAGTACAGAAAGGGAACTTTGCCGCTAATTATGCAGGGCCTTCCCATTTGGCATTGGGGTTATTTCCCTGAGTATTCTAATTGATGTCATGCACTGTACTAAATGCTGCCTGGCCACTGGGTCAAGGGTGAAATGAGAAGAATGAGGACCAAATTGTTGATTTCTGCTTTTCCAAATGCACTGAATATACTTGTGCYGTTTTTCTTTTTGCTGTAAATAGTAATAGGAGGAAATGTGTCAGTCCTCCCCCTAGACAATACTTTTTTCAGTCTTATTTTAAATACTGTTTTAATGCAAGTTAAAAACACTGTATTAATCCTTAGTCCATGTATAGCATTAGTTCTACTTCATATCTGCATTTATATTTAATTACATCCATCAGCAAGACACTATTTGGTCACAAAATAGGTGCTTTTTATAGGTTAGGAAAATAGAGGAGAGGGCTGTGTGGAAGTAGACATAGACTTGACATTCTTCTCCAAATATATAAGTGCCAAGCAATTCCGTTTGGGTCACTGACTTTGTATTCTCAGTTAAATATATTAATTTCCTAGTGAAATCAGTGGGAGTGACACTGCGAAGTAAAATGGGACATTTCGCTCTTAGGTGAGATTTCACAATGTAACTCAGAGCTTCAAAGACTAAGGAAAAGTGGAGCTCTGAAAAAACTAATTAAAAAAAAACAGAACTCAAATATCTTCAAGTAATGTGGCTTCTGATTCTCTATTGTGTTCTTAGTGAACTGTTGGTCCATTTATACATTACCTACAATTGACCAAACTGTCCAATTTATGATCAAAAGAGTATTTAAACTTAACTGCTTAGCTACATCAAGGGCAGATGGTATACAATTCAGTGGTAGGGCATAACAAGCAGACCCTTTTTTTCAGGTAGCATGTTTAAAACATCGTTTAGGCCTTTAACCCTTTGATAAATTGACTGACAAATTCTTTTGATGAAATGAACTCTTTTAGCAACAGGTAACTGTTTTAAACAGAACCTGCCCGTACAAGGTATTTCTTCTAGTTTCAAATTGGAAAATATTGTTTTGGTGTTTAGCTTTAAGTCAGACTGTGAAAAGGCGTATGTGTCCTGTTMTGATCCATTAAATTGTGTACAAAGCCATTTGTTTCCTGCTTCTTCCCCAGAGTTTCTGTAGCATGTAATTTTGTTGTTCATTAAAGTCTAGGAGGGCAACATAATAATTAAACAATAGTTTAATAGCATCTATTTTTCATGTAAGAGGTTTCCATCAAAACTTAATTTTAAATGTTAAATTTGGCAAGGCTAGATTGTCACTTTCAGCATCATGCTGAGCAGTAGTTGGAATGTATGCTACACCAGCGCAGAATGAACAGTATCATACATATTATTATGCAACACAAAATTCAGATAGCTCCTTGGCATGGTAACTGATGTCTGGAGCACGACACATTGCTACTTATCTTGTTTGGGTAAGTCCAGCTACTCCAGACTGCAAGAGGGAATAAAGCCATTCTCCTGATTACCGATTTGCTCTATAAAGAAACAAAGCAGGCAAACAATTTATCAGGTCCTGCATTTGGAAGTTCAATTACATACTGAAGTGGAGTAGATTCTGACAGTCTCATGGCGGGGAAGAAAGACAATTATAATCCAGACCCTGATTGCAAGTCAGTCTTTCTCTTTTCTTTTTAATTCAACATTAGTATGGAACAAGTGAATAATCTGAGAGAAATACAAGCGCTAAGGAGGCTGAGTCCGCATCCTAATATCCTTATGTTACACGAAGTTGTTTTGTAAGTATGGTGCATTCATTTCTTTCTTCCTTATTCCTTTATTTGAATGATATTCAGTAACTTTTGGGTCTAGAGGCAACCTCTAGGCACTTAACCATCTTTTTATTCCAACAGAAAGRAAAAAAAACAACAAATTTGTCCAATTCTGAAGTCTTCATGCCTTTTTTCTTAAGAAAATCTGACATAGCTCTCACTTTCTCTGGCGCTTTTGCAGTGGACCAAAAACATTTCAACATCAGTATTAAAATTAGAGACTAGATATATTTTAAGCATAGCTAAACTTTGTATCATAATATGTAATACTTCCTGGTGATTTCAACCCGTGTCCCATATCCAGTGAGTGCTTTAACTGCACAACATCATGTCTGCTGGAGACTGTATTTTGGTAAGGCACACTCAGAGCTTATCTGCTGGAATAGGCTCTAGTACTTCAAGGATCTCGGTTTGACTTGTCAGTTTGAACTAGAGATCCAAGCAAACTATTTGGCAGTATCATTTCATAGGCAACTTTACATACACCCTTTTGCAAATAACAGAAGTTTAGACCTCTGAATTAAGCAGCAGCTGAGCTATGAATTTGGAAACAGATCAATCTGTGATGAAGTTGGGTTCTTTAGCCTCATTAGGCCCTTAAGTGTCTTCTGGGGACATGTTCTGTCTCACAGAGAGACCAGGTTTTATGACAGCATTTACTCCATTACTGTGCGGTACACTTCATCACTATGCAACAGCAGACATGTACTTYATTATTCAAATACTTGACACAAAACTTGTTTTTTCCTTGCTCTTCAGGCTGTCTTATTCCTCTGCTCAAGGCTCTGGTACTATACTGTTATTGACGGGCCTGTTTTCTACAAATATATGGAAAGCCAGTAATCGTGTCGGCAGCTTAGCTTTCTGGAATTCTCAGCTTCAGCTGCCGTGTTGTTAACGAAGTGTAATCCAGATGGCCAGCCAGCTCGCCTCGCTCTTTCACAGTCTGTCTGCAAACTGAATTGCAGATTGTACCCTCAACCTTTTGCTGTCTGGGTTAATGGAACACTGCAGAGGGGATGTACTTTAATGCAATTATCTTGTAAGAAAAACTGAAGACCTAAAGACGTCAGCCTCTGCAGGGCAGTGAAATGGAAAATAAAGTGTCAGATGTATTATCATATCGTGATAATACTTAAAACCGCTGTTGTCAGCAAAACACAGATTCCAGTCAGAGACTCATTTCCATGCAATAGAACACTACTGGTGACCTAACTAGAAAGTATTTTCATATACGGCGTAATGGCTTTCCTATCCTTTATTGTAAGATTGTATCAGTTAATTTACTGGAAATCTCTTGATACTGAATAGTGTGATATGCCTGGAAAACATGCCTTCAAATAACTTCATGGAGTAAATCAGTTAACTTCTGCAACTGAGACGTTGGATAGTATAAATTAGAACTATGATACCTCAGACCCTAAGTTGAAAAACTTCTATGAGGAAGTAACAATGAAAAATGAAAATGTCCATTTTATTACTGGTTAAACTAAGTACTTTTTTCTACACTGTGTACAAATCAACATTTCTAGCTTAAAGTCTCCTTATTTGTTTCTTCAGTGATAAAAAAGCTGGCTCCCTTTCACTGATATGTGAACTTATGGACATGAATATTTATGATCTGATAAAAGGTATGTGGCATATGCTTGAGAAACACACAAATCCTTGTTGTATAGATCACAAAGTGGAATTAATTATTTTTCACTTGGTTGTTCACCATTACATGTTATAAAATTCATAGGGAAATTTTGTGCTGTACTCCTTTACTCTTTATTTCTTTCCAGTACAATATACCCACTTGTTTAAGCCATGGACGCATGCAGAAGGTTTCTAATGATTCAGGTCAATGGCCATCTATTTCTACAGTGAAACTTTAAATGAAAACAGGGAAACAACCTTGACTGCAAAACACAAAATAATTGCTTTATGTAACAAAAAGTACAACTTTAATAGGTTCTTTGTTAGGTCAGGACTGTAATGATATAACAAGAAAATTATTCCCATTTGTTTCAAAAACTACTGAATCAAAGAATAATGATTTTCAGTTTTTGTATCTAGTAAAAATGCCTTTTACCAAGTTTTCTCTATAAAATAACATTGTTCCCTGAAACCTCCTATATTTAAAAATTCTAGAGCTGTTTGTCGGAGCAGACGGGAGACCATAAAGCTTAAGGAAGAGTTCCTACAAAAAAGTTTAGAACAAAAGCTGATTTAAAACCAGATCTCATGTAGACACCAAAGGAGCTGGATAGAGCAAATGAAGGGGCACTTACTTATAATTCAATATTAAAAGAGGATTTTTTCTGAATAATTAAAAATTTGTAATGTCTTAACAGTTGGGAGATTCATTTAAATAACTGAGTATGCAACTGTCATTCAGTGTAATAGAATAGATAAAAGATTTGCTCCAAACGTTAGTGACACTGAGTATTCAGATCTCTAACAAAAGGAGTAACCCTGTTCCTGACCTAGATAAGAATTTGAGGTTAAAATACAGTTGTTTGCTGATCACTGAAGCAGACATGAATATTTGCTGGTTTCAATAAGGCATTTTATTTTTCCAGGATAAATTTGTTAAGTTGTAAAGTCAGAGTAATAGCATATAGGAAGGAGTCCTCATTGGATAGTAAGTTAGTCCAGTGCACTAAAACCAATCCTGCATCTTCTCCTTCCAGGAAAGATACTGTACTTCACTTATGAAAAATCAGAATGTTTAGGTTTGTTCTCAAACTGCCTTTTTTTTACCTTAGAGTATTTGCTTTCATTTGGTTACATTTCTCAGTGTTTCTCTCATTCTTTTCATGTGAAAAAGCCTGCTATATTAAGCATTGTATACAAATGGAAATTAATCTAATAGTTTCAGTATGTTCTGCTGGCTTTTTTATTTTAAAATACAGTTTTTATAAAATTCAAGTTTTCCGTAAGACGATTGTTTTCCTGCCACTCAGTTTTAAAAACCTCCTTTTTTACGACATGGTGAATCAGTTCAAAATGAAATCTGTGTTCAATTGTAATCTGAAATGCTGCAGTTAGGGGTTATCTCATTAATCTGGGTCTACCTGAACTTCTATAAATTGCTGGTTCTTCTTTATGGTCTGGATTTTGTGTCTGGACTCTGTTTCCCATGATGCAATGTCTTTTTTTCACCTTGTACAAGGTGGTGGCACATGGGGTGGAGCTCATCAAATCATAGAATAAAATGGAAAAATGAACAACAGATTCCTATGAAGATTATCATAAATAAAAAAAGGTATTTTTATATTTTGAAGTATTGAAGTATTTCATTTGTGTCAAGTGTTTTGCATTTTTCAGAAATTAATTTGGGAGTTTCAAAGTAGACGTGTCAACACCGCAATTTTTATGGGGCAGAAATAGTTTTTTATTTGTTTTCTCCCCGAAACAACTCTACTCGTGGATTATTGCAAAGTCAAGAAGTGTAACATGTGGCAGTCATTTCAAACAATAAATATGGCAAAAATTCCAAGTGTGTAATTAAATTGGAAAATCAATCTTAGTTCTGAGCCAGAACACTTATTGACTGAGGATATCTAGATAACAACAGCAAGTAGAAGGAGCTCCATTTGAATTTTCAGCATTGTGATTTGAAGGAGAATCACAACTTGTAGAACAATTAAATTGTGTTGATTAGCGATGCTCTATCACAAAACAGTTTTCAGAGTGTACAAAAGTAGTCACTTTTCAGATTATTTGTAGGCTTTTGTAAATTTCTACAGTGTATAGTAATGCAAATGCTTGTCATTTTCTGACTACTCTGAGTCTTGCAAAATTAAGTTTAATATAGGTGCAGAACAACTTTAAAAGCTTTAAGTTAGAAAAGTTTAGAGGCAAGCATGGTTTGTACGAAATTTTGTACTGAAGAAAACTTGAAGYGGGGGTTGACTGAAAATGAATTTCTAATTTAACAAGGTGTATGGAGACACTTCTGTAATTAGGAGAACAGTTCACTGTAATGCTACTAATGTGGAAAGTTGATCCTTTTGGTTTTTTCCTTAATAAACTGACAGATTTGTGTTACTTCAATCAAGACAAGGCTATTTGTCTTTACACAAAGTCTTAATACTCTTGCTATTAATTTTTAGTGGTATCACAAGTCATTTAATAACTGAAAACCAGTCTTGCCTTTTGTTTAATCAAGAACAGTTTGGTCATTTAAAGCGATGAAAAAAATATGGCTCAGAGGGAGGTGGGGAAGATGCCTCAAGCGAAAACAATTGTAGCCTTAAGTGCCGCCACCTTATGATTCGCTTCATCATTACTTCCAGCTAAGGTTTCTCTAATGATAAATCTGGAAGAAGAGCATCTGCTCCAGATTTTACCAGTGACCTGTAATGAAAAAACAATTGAGCATGACTTCTTTTTATGAAGGCCTGTTTTTTTAAATACTAATCATAATCTGAGTTGGTTTGAATAGCTTCATTTTATAATGTCTTTTCTACTATAAATGACAAAAATCCTGATGCTGAAAACACCATTTATGTCTACTGGGGTAACAATACTACAATTCCCGATGTAAATGGTTCTCCCTTTCAAGTGCTGTGTTATCTAATCCTGCTCAGTGGATTATGTGGCTGACTGGAGGAGTTCTGTAATCAGTTGGGAACACAAGTCCCACTGGCTGTTAGGATTTGCAGCCTCAATGAGTTAGTGTCCTGATAATCTCCCTCCTCCTCCCCAGCCAATTACTCATACTACTGTCATCAGGCAGATCAGTACCTGCTTTGTTTTTCAAAAATGTGATCATTTCTGCCTCCGTTGATGACATTGCAGCGTTACATAAAGGCATTACAGCAAGATTAAAAGGCCTTTGGAGCCTATAAAAGAAAAAAGCTGGGTAGTTAATGGCTCTGAAAAATAGATAAATTTTATAACTGTCATTATTGCACAATGGCGATAGCAAGCTAAACTACATAGGTTAACCTTTAATTTGCAAGGCAAATGTGAATCACAGCCATTTAAGCATTGCAATAATTTGAGGTGATTGATACGCATCTGGAACCTTAAGGACAGTTATTTTGTTTAGAGGGGAAATTAGATGTTTAAAAGTGAAATACTGCACTTCTGTTAGAACTCGGGGAAACAGATACTGCAAGGAAAACATGCAGTAAAAKCTACGGCAGACTACAGACTACTGAACTGACAGTTGTTAGCTGAGCTATTCTGGTGCATACTGAAATCTAAATTATGTCTGAAGTTGAGTGGAACATGGATTACAAAGCTAGCTATAAATGACAGAAATTATATAATTGAAAAAGGTGAGATCAATGCACTAGTGGAAGCTGAAGAGTAATTTTTTTATATTCTATTGTTTGCTAAGAAGGACTTGTACAGCTTGAAATTTAATTCTAGGAAGGAGAAAGCCATTACCTGAAAAAAAAATTAAGAACTACATGTACCAGTTATGCAAATCTCTTGATTACATACATAGGTAAGAGACCTGGTTCCACAACAGCTTTACAGTAAACGTATCCCACGTTTATTTCAGGTCATCTCTAAGCAGAGACACACCGTGCTCTGGGGCAGCAGGCTGCTGCGGGGAGAAGAAAGGCCCCTGCCCCGCCGCACCTCCGCCTGCAGCAGCCCCCCG
>JASVER010000027.1:10001934-10024225 GCA_030449065.1 Oceanodroma leucorhoa | reverse complement strand
GGGGACGGCCCTGGCAACCCTTTGGTGACCCTGGAGAGAGCGCAGGCGGGARGCCTGGCCCCCCCTTCCTGCGCTCGCCCTTTCCCGTTCCCGTACCTGTAGCTGTTGTCTCACCGTAGTGGCAACATTCAGTGTTTTTTACTATGCTGTTGATAAGTTTGAAGAAAGTGTTAGTTTCTTTTAGTTTTTTTTTTACAAATAACTGGAAGCACTGATAATGTTAGTCTTTTTACTGAACTGTTCTCTGGTGTGTTTATATTGGTACAGAAATGGGATATTTCACAGAGATGTGAAACCAGAAAACGTATTAATAAAGGTAATTAATTTTTTGTGAGAATATTTAACTAAAAGTGAATCAGTATTTTTCTCTTTACTCTGAGAAGGTAATGCTTCTTCATGAATAAAAGTACAGTTTTTAAAAAATATATAGACAGTTACTTCTAATACCATATTCCTGATCTAGAAGAATGAGCAAGCAAGTTTGCTATTGGCTAAAACCTGAAATGACTCAGATGCATTACAGCCTGCATGTGTTCCCATCTAAAAGCCTGTTCTTTTTAATTTGTATTTTCATTTCTGTGTTAACCTAGAAACAAGCGATAGGGTTCAGTTCTGCAGCCCTTTCTACATTCAATTCCTACATTTAGTGGAAGTTATTCACACAAAAGAGAGCAGAAGGTATTAGCTTTCAGAAGATTTCTTCATTGAAATCTATTCTCCTGACAGTTTCAGGATTTTATTTTGCTAATGTCTGAAAAGCAAGGATTTCAAAATTCACTTTCTGAAATTTTATTTTCTGGAGATAAATTTTTCTTTTAAGTCTTACAAGCGTACAGGGGAAGCTGTTACAAAGAGAAGCCAAAGCCACCTATTATATCACTGATAAACACGAGAACTCTAAGAAAACAACTTAATCCAGATGTCCTATTTAGCAGTCTTCCCTTCAGTAATAGTCCATATGCTTTTCAATTAACTCTTAGCTCGCTCTTTTAATGATGTATAGAACAGTATTTGTACATACTATGGGACACAGGTATCTTCAAGCCTGGAGCTACTTGCTATTTAAATGCAGTTTTACTGCTATAATACTACCCCTGGGATTTCTGAAAGTTTATTCTTAAAGTAATCTGTGATTTCTTTTATGATGACCACACCTTTAAGGAAAATCTTTGCTTGAGTATTTCAGTGTTTCTAATTTGTCAAAATGCTTTATTTATTTTTGCAGCAGAATACCCTGAAGTTAGGAGATTTTGGATCTTGTAGGAGTATCTATTCTAAGCAGCCACATACAGAATATATCTCTACACGCTGGTACCGAGCACCTGAATGCTTACTTACAAATGGCTACTATAGTTACAAAATTGATTTGTGGAGTGCTGGCTGTGTTTTCTATGAAATCACAAGGTACAGTGTTCAGTGGAGGGTCTTGCTTATTGTTATCAAGAAAATCAAAGGTAAATAAACAAGGAGCACATGTTATGGGGTAATACGATCTTTGTTTCCATGTTTTTGTGGAAGCTTCTTCTGTGGTTAGTCTGCAGGGTTCATGAGGCAGTAATCCTGTCTTGTCTGGCACTCTCTTCACCCTATGGCAGGTTAGTAATAAAGCAGTGGGGTGTTCAAGAGAACATATTACAAACAAATATTATTTACAAGTAAAATAACATTTTTGAACAGTTGGTTGTTTTGTTGGTTGTTTTGGTTTTGGTTTGGTTTTGTTTTGTTTTGTTTTGTTTTTCCATTGGCTTCATGTTTGAGTTTGGTAAAAATGTGTTTTCTCTGCTTTATCTCTGAAGAGAGTATGGCTCATTTCCTGTCATAAGCATCGCTAACTATCCTCAGTCTTGTTAATGCACTTCATGGTAAAATTTTTCCCTCTTTTTTTGACTTACTATTCTGCAGAAACAGAGGAGATCAGAGAAGACATTCCCTCTGATTTACCACTTTGATTTATAATATAGTAAGACCCTTGTGCCTTATGTCCTGGAATTTTTTGAAGTGGGATTCTGATGAAGGAAGAGTTCAGGAAGACACAGATTAAAGTCCTTTAAGCTTTTCGATGATGATGAAACTATAACTCAAAAAATTTGTCCCTGGTCTTCAAGAAAAAAGGAAAAATAACCACCATGAGTATTTCTCCAATATCTTTGTGGCCTAGCAACAGCAGCAGTTCTTCCTTATTCTCCTCCCACACTGCTGTCTCTGATATGCAACCAGAAGTGATAACATTTGCTTTGCTGCTTTCCTCCTCCTCCACATGGCAAGTGCAGCTGCTGCCATCACCATCACATTAAATGACAACCCTTATGCTTTGCCTGCTAACTTGTAGAAACAGTTCTACTTCGGTCAGAAAACTGTTAACAGAAAAATCCCAAATGTGGCCGTTCTCTTGCAAAGTAAATTGGGACCAAAAGCTTTAAAAATGCCATGGTTTTCCATTTCAGTTTGAATCAGGTGGGCTTTGAAGTTTGGCAAGAAAATCACACGCTGCAAACTTGTTTTCTTAGGGCAAAAAACCTTACAGTTATTTCCTCATAATTTTAGCTTAATGTAACAATTTTCATTCTTTGCAACCACTGCACATTTCCACAGACCCGATAGATGTGTTCAGAGAGAAATGAGGGATGTTTATTGGAAATTACCGAATTAAAAATGGTACAGCCTTGCCCAGCTAAAGGAAGTTACGGACAGGTTTGTTTATTTTTAAGTGCATCTTGCATTTTTTGCTGTTGAACATTTGCATAAGCCTTTATGCTTTATCCCACCCTGTGTAAGAATTTTTAGTCTTTTACTCAGCCATGCTTATCTTTCAAATCTTGGTCTCTCTGTTCCTTATAAATCATAGTTCCTGGATTACATTTTTTTGTGCACAGTTGTTCTTCCCTAAGTTATAGCTTTACATTTAGAGACAGCACATTTTTGTAGTTTACACAAAAGCTACTCCCAACTGCTTGTCTTGATATAGCTGCACAACATGAATCAGATCTCTTTTCTCTCCTTCCTCTACTCAAAGCTTTATAAAGACATTCAGAGAAGTGTGCAGCCAGCTGTTTGATTGAATTTGCAAACAGTTAAAAGAAGTTTCCTCCTTCTACAAAGAGGGCTGAATGTATTGCTTTCAAGAATCACGTGGTGCTACTGAAGCGTTTCTTAAATTATAAACCCAAGGAAATGCTCTGCTCACATGGAAGAAGGCAACATGTGCAAGAAACAAATGTTAGTGGACCTAACTGGTTAAGTCAGATTGCTCTATTGATAACAATGTTTTCAAGGACTCTATGCAAGTTTTATATTAACTGAGGATCAAGCTCAGGAATGCAGTTCAAATTACCATCTTTCCAGTATTGCTGCTTGCAAAGAACCTGTGTGTTAGGAATGGAATGTTTCTTATAAATATGTATTTCTATGTGCATACACAAGAGGGACTGCTTGATTCTGCTGTCTTAAAATGAGGAAAACACGTTGTCTTCTGGGACCTGCCACTTCACTAGAAGAAAACACAATCGCATATCCATTGCCTTTCACCAGGAGGGTTGTTCTCTTTACATGTTCTACCCCAAACCTGTGAGGAGAGGGCAACTACAGGTTTCTGTTTACTAACCCAAACTACTCTTTCCATCCAAACATGCAGTTGTATTAATCTGCTCCTCACATATTATCCTTCAGTTGTTGGTTGGTATTAAACAGTCTACAAATAAATAATTCTAAAAAGTATCTTCCTCGTAAATGAAAATTTTTTAACTGAAGTGGCACTTATGCCACTTAAACTAGTTTAGTTGTGTATTCTCTAGTGCTAATACCATCTCTTACCTTGCAGTTTTCAGCCTCTCTTTCCTGGATCTAATGAGCTGGACCAAATTTCAAAAATCCATGACGTTATAGGCACTCCTGCTAACAAAACTCTCAACAAGTTCAAGCAGTAAGTATGCACTCCCATAGTTATTAATCTCACTATTTAAATATCCACAATATAACTGTACAACTGCTTGCAAGTTCTGCTCAGGGAACTACCACAAAAATCTAATACTGTTTTGACGGCTGCTGACCAAATGACATAAATTGTTAGGAAAGCAAACCTTTTTTTTTCCAAGTATTACTTACTTGTCTCTAATAAATGATTACCTAAATCAGATGAGAATATTTTTTTTTCAGTAAATTGTAATTCWCTCTGAATATGCATGAATAACTGTTTGTTCTCAACTTGCTTAACACAGGTCAAGAATTGCAAGTTTTGATTTCCCCTTTAAAAAAGGAAAAGGAATACCTCCTCTTGTGCACAATTTGTCTCCCAAAGGCTTCTCTCTCCTGTATGCAATGATAAAATATGATCCTGATGAGAGAATTGCTGCCCATCAAGCATTACAGCACCCTTATTTTCAAGAACTCTGGCAAGTGACTTCAAATCACTTCAGTCTTGAAGACTAAAATTAAAAAGTGGGGGGAATGCTGTGTGCTTATTATTTAAAGTGGACTGAAATGAAGTTTGCTTACAGTGCAGGCTAAGTACTAGCAATACAATGAACATAATTCAGTCAACATAATTCTTTGCATTGAGTCCAAACTTCACCTAAAGCACAACTGATGTTTTTCTCTATTTTTTCTTTTCCCCCCCCTAACTTTTTAGGGCAGCTGATACACAAGCTTTGGCAATGCACAAAAAAGTAAGATTACTAGGAAATACAGCAGGGCAAGTACCTCTGCATTTGTGGCAAATTTCAAACGGAAGTCAAAGACAGGTAATATTTAAGTGGAAGAATTGTCAGCCCATTTAGAGAAAGTAATTTGTGCCACTGAGCTTGTTAGCTAGAAACAAATSTTTTACTTAAGCTGATGACTGGGTTTTGTTCAGTCTGCCTAAACACTGATCTTTATTGGGTCTGATGCAGTTCCACCTCCCACAAGCCCTGAAAATCATGAGTTAGAATTTAGAAGCTGTGATACCACATTATCCCTTCAGTAGGCAGTTGTAGTAGTTGCTATTACTTAGAGAGTCAGTTCCACGTTTTTATAAAATACCTTCATTCTCTTCTTTTGCTGTTTGCCTTTGAGCTAAAAAGGTGTACAGATGAAGTTGTAGCAGAGACTGAAAGTATGCTTCTGCCTTTTCAGGCCTTCAGTCTACATTTTGAACAAATACTTTTTATTTTTTTTTAAACTTAATTATCCTGTAYTTAGATGATGTCTGGGAAAATCCTAAACTTATATTTGACACTGGAAATAAAAAAAATTAAAATCTGATTAAAAATTCTGGCAAACTAAAACTTTGTTTATATTCAAGCTATGTGAAAAATACTCAGCATGTTCACTCTTAAGGCTTCACTGTATCTGCAAGGTGAGATAGAAGTTAGTACTACATGAAAAACTCTAAAATACAGGTTTTTCCTCAAAAAAACAAATTACAATAGCAAAAAAAATTATAAATTATTTTCTGCTGTGCATTTAACCTTGAAAGCATGAACTCTCCTTCCATAGGAGCAGCCATTTTTTCCGCCAATTTAGTTCTGGTGTTCATCAATGTGGGATTTGTAAGAAGTTCCTTCAGGAAAAATTGCAAGAAACATCAAGTGAAGTAGTAATTTTTAAAAAAGAATTAGCTAAAGTAGTATTTAGCTGGTTTTTTTTTTTTCTGATTATTTGGATTTTCTCTTTTACCTTAAGATGTTCTCAGAAAGAAATTGAGTCTTGTTTATTTATTTTAAAAGCATTCTCTTAGGAAAGTTCAGGAAAAAACAAAACAACAACATGGACCTCCTTGTGGAGAATTACCAAAATTAAATCTTTCTGGAGGAGCCAAACTGACTTCCTGTCCTGTTCCTACATCGCATTCAGTTTGCCGGGCACCTAAGGAAAGCGGTGAAACCTCTGTCTTACAGTCTGTTAGATTTATTGGATCAAATATCGAGGTATAGACTTGCTCATTAAAGCGTAATAGCGAAATGTGTTTTACAGAGTGTATTTCAAACATCTGTTGTTTCCTCAACAGTCTGAGAAACAGAAGGCACTTAAGTCTTCCCCGAAACGTTTCCACTTACCTGCTCTAGAACGACGAGGTTACTGACCACCTTGTAAAGTATTTGGAGTGTGAGGAAAAGCACGACTACGCAGTGAGAGCGAGCCAGTCATGCTTCCGGTGTTAGAGATCTAACAAGAACAGCAATGCCTTATTTTGTGTTTCTCAATTCTCCGACAATTTGTAGGAAAACCCCACGAGGTTATGAAGGGCTGCTTACCTACCATTTTGGTATTCTGTTCCTGAAGGGTATCAATATTTAATTAAAGCATTGTTCTGGCAGAGCTTAGAGAGCACTCTGTATTGAACTTTCTAAGTATTTTTCCCTTTTAGAACCTGATGGAGGAGGAGGTTGGTTAAAAATAACATGAAAGGATTCTTTGAGCTTCAGTATTAGGAATGGAATGTTATCTACAAAATAAAAGTTTTCATATTATGTTATAAATGACAGCTAACTTTTGTATATTTTTTAGATGTAAAAAATTTTTATTYTTCAGTCAACTCTGGAAAGTATTCACCTCCTGTATTCAGTCACTTCAACCTCAAGTTTTACTGAGAATGTGCAGATTATGCAATCATATCAGATACTTGATTTTGATGCAATTTCTGTAACTGATGAATATTTTTATATAACTATAGCTAAAAGCTAAAGCAACTTTTTATCTGATTCAAAAGCGAATAAAAGTTAGTCATAGTTTTCTTCAAGCCATTGATCTTAATATTAACCAAAAGCTTTAACAGCAACTGATATTGCAGCTAGTTGCTTAAAAAACCAGTAAAGGCATATGTCTTATCATGTTTCAGAAATTTTGTTACACACAGATCATCAGTAACAATTTAATATAATGTTACTGTTTTCTAGTGCTATAAAAGGTAAGAGTTAAAAGGCAGCATTTTTATCTTCCTTGGAAAGAGTAGTTATTGCAATTTGATGCCGTTGATTTTAAAACTCCCGAGATGTCCTAAAAATTTGCAATAATTAATTTGCAATACTGAAATTTGGTGATGTGTTACAAAACAGTTTTGCTATTTAAAAAACAAATGAGTTAGTGCGGGTCATGCTTAGCTGGGGGTTTAAAAATCTTCTGCCTACCAACTATGCATGCAAGACAGGTTTTGCAAATACCTTTTTTTGTTTTTCTAATAGTTCTAAAAGTTACTCTGCTCATAATTAGAAAGTGATCAGCTTTTTTCCCGGTAACCGAACACCTCTTTGACTGCTGCTGCTGTTCAAAATTTTCTGAGCAACAAAAAAGTGAAAACCAAGCAATGAGAAGACAGGCAAGGGTCATGTTGTATTAGAAGGCACTGCTGCACRTGAGGCACTACGAAAAAACACACTGGGTAGCAGATCACGTTAAAGTTACTAAGCCAACGTTAAAGTTACTAAGCCAACGTCAATTTGAGATTGACGCTCTAAATCCAGACTAACTATTTATTCTAATCAGTTAAGATGCAGCTCAAACAATGCAGTAAAATACACATTAACGTAAAGCCTTTATAAAAATATTAGTCATCTAGAATAAAAGTTATGCCCAATATGCTCTCAGCTCTGCTTCTGAGATTTTATTAGGCTCTGCATTTGTGAAAATAAGGATTCTTCTCACTCTACTAGAGGTTTTCCAGTAGTTGGCTTTTTTGTTGTGTTATTTTGGTTGGTTGGTTGTTTTTTAAGAATCGGCATCTCAACACTTGCAGGATTCTGTTGTGACTGCATTAGATCCTATTCCTTGTTCCACCATTCAGCTTCTGGATAACTTCAAGAATGCCCAAATTCCACATTGTAGCTTTTCAATGTGGGGAAGCTCATGAGACTCAATTTCTTTATGAAGCCTTTTGAGATTTACTGCTTAAAAGCACTTATGTTTATCTTTGTGTTTTGAAGAAGGTATTATTTTCTCATGCTGTACTGAGGATCAACATGACATTTACTAGCAGATTTTTAAAAATGTGAAAATATTAGCAGGCTAATGTTTGTGGTGCATACTGTGGGAGTCATTTTTTGGTATTGATTCAAATTTGACTATCCAAGTTGAATATCTTGCACCTGCATCATGGCGTACTGTACCTTTGCTCATTTTATTCCATTTCTTCATAGCAAACTTCCAGAATCTCAATAGCAAGAATGAAAAAACGTCCCAGGCCTGGCAAGAATTCTTGTAAAATAAGGCTATAGCACATGAACGAGGCTCTGCAGCGAAACCTGTACTGCTGCTACTCGTCCTAGGTATGCCAGAGGAATAGCAGATTGCTCTTACTAGGATTGAACAAATGCATAAGCAGTTTTAGTGGAGGAAGTCTTCTACATCAGTAGAGTGAGAACATTGTAATAAAGGGAGAATTAAACAGCAGAACATAATGGTATAGCAAACTGCACTGTCTCATTTTATTGAAACTCATACTGGATGGATGCTGTCTTTCCTCCAGTTCTAAGCAGAAAATACGCTCCTGACCATGGAATCTTAAAGTGCAGTGGGGCGTACATAAAGACAGAGTGACTGGCTGAGCTGTACTGCTCCCTTACAGGTCATCACCTCCCCACTCTGTCATGCTTTCATGTTCGCAGCTCACACTGATAGAACAGATAGAGAACTTCAACAATAAGGCAATCCCATATTTGTTTGAATACCTAGCGTAGGTTTATATATAGATAAATATATATTAAATAAATATATATAACCCTACCATAGGTGTGTATATACATATATAAAAGAAAGGTGTGATGCTAAGCTCAGGAAATGGAATTAAGGACTGCAGTTCTACAGGCAACACAGTGTACAGTAACCTCCAACTTTGTACCTTTGGAACTCCGAGCAAAAGGTGCCATGAGCTTATCCAGTGTTTTTTCCARAGAGGAAGATGAGGAGTTGCTTGGTGCTAATATATTTGGAGTTGAGCATGGTGTGCAGCAGTAAAAATGATGATCTAAAAATAAGTAACTTATTGTATCTGAGGGATCTTGCTCTCCACAGTTATTAATTTCTTACAAGATTTAAAAAAAAAAAAAAAGGACAAATCCTATTACCTACATTTGACTGATCATTCAGACTCAGAGCTCTCTTACCTAGCATACAGTAGGCCAAGGCTCATATTATCACGAGTACGTTCCTGATGGAGATACGTTAATTGTATTGGTAGCTTCCCATGATCTTTTTCTGGAAACCTCAAACCACAGGTGCTGGAGTTTAAGTATTTCAACATTTCAACAAAAAAAAAATTCCCTCAGAKCATGTATGCACAAGATAACTTCCCGTTTTCAGAAGTGTTATTGCAACTGTTTGCTTCTATAATTAATATATCAGGTAGGTAATTATTCATACACCAGGAAAATGGTTGTGTTTTCGAAAAAGACGAAGTCAGAATTTTTGGTAAGTTTTAACTTGGAGAGAAAGGGCYATCGGAGTAATATCTTGTATGTTACCAGTAATTCTCTCTCACGTATTCTGTATCTGGGACTGTCAGGCTGTTATAATGAAAAAGGCAATTTCAGCAGATTGCTATGAAAATTGGAAATTTGAAGTGAAGGACCACATTGGAATGTTTTCTTCATTTATTTTATGCTTTCAAGTGGATCTTACAGAGTTTGGCACATACGGTGCTTCACAGGTATTTATTTCATAACAAGTTCTTTGCCATTATACTTCTGGAGACAACTTACACTTCTCTGGCTGTTGGATTAGTTGGCAAACTTGCGTTTTCCCACTTGCTTTATAGTTAAAATACACTCAACTTTAAACTACAAACTGGCAAGTATTGTTCCTACCCTCATTCTTACAGCTAAAATGCCATATTGAGATGATCTGTGTTCCACTCACTTTTAAATTTTTTTTAACATTGTAGTAAAAGGTTATTTATTAAGAGCTGTATCTATAGTAGAAAACTCTACGTTCATTCCAGGTAAGTTATTAGTATCCCTTTTCTTCCTAAAATATTTTTTTTCCATATGGAATAAAGGGTGGGATGGGCAGTTCAAGCTTCTAGATGATTGCCTAATAGTAAAGAAGAGGCTGGAAAAAGAAAACGCACATACGCTCCTGTATGCTGTTTAACTATGATCTGTAGCAGGGATGTACTCTGCAAACAGGTATGCGAGTAGCTGCTGCTGTTACCCCAATGTTGGATACTACAGTCCTTTCCGTACTGGTCTTGTGCTTTTCCAGCTGAAGGAAAAAAAAATCTTTTAAAGTTATTACATATTTTTTCAACTGTTTCATTTTGACTCAGACTGTATGAAGCACTTAGATAAAAGAAGTCTACAGGGAGAAAACTACACTAGTTTTCAGTGATGAGGTTTATCTGTATTTTAACAGTTAAACCCACTATGTTAATAAAACTTCTGAACAATAATCCTGCTCAGTTTCGCTATTTTCCCCATGCCTCATATTCTGGAAGAACGGAAATAGATAAGAACTGTAAAGTACAGCTCCATCTTTAATAAAGTAGACAATCTAAGTGCCAGCTTATAAAGGTACCTGGCAGCTTTCTACATGCTAGCTGCCTTACAAGAATAAGACCTAGTTACAGGTAGCTACTGCAGCTGTTTCTCCCCAAATTTTCATTCATTTCCTGAAAAAAATTAACTTCTCAYGCCTGAAAATGTCTGAAGTTTACTTGCAATTTAAAAAATTCTACCCAGCTTTGTTATTGGGAGAGCAGGAAGGGCATCAGCGTGAGCCCTCAGATACAGCACGTGCCTCCTCCGGCAACTTCCACATTGCCCGGCCCGCGGCCTCCATCCCACTCCGCCTGCCCGATGCCCGGCGGCAAGATCCGGCGAGAGCCCAACCGTGAATATTGCCCCACGGCATGGAGGGCAAGGCGGGGCGGATGCTTCGGTCTTCTGTCACTCTGGGGCTTGACACGGAGCAACATCTCTTGGGGGGGTTTTAATCTTTGCAAGAACTATTGAAAACAATGTAAGTGTTCTGTTGCTGACTGATTAAAAACGACGTGTGTTCAGACAAGCAGCATTAAACTATACAGATACATGGATATGTCTATCTCCACAGCGCTTACCAGTTTAAGAGCGTTGAATTATAAATGAGATGCCTGATTTAAGACAAACAAGCTGTCTCAGAAACGCATCTATTCCAAGATGTTGACCTGATTTTAGACTGCCAAGTCAGAAAGCGTGTACATCTACTACTGCTGGATCTTTCACTTCACAACTCCCAAGACAAATATACGGGACTGTGATTACAAAATCCTTACCCACAAAGTTGCCTGCCTGCAAGATTTCCRCTGTATGATGTATTTAGAGATAAACCATTAAGAATGAGAACAGAACAATGTTATTTCACTGTCCTAACTGAAATTCAACTATATTAAATATGAAGCAGTGTTCTAGGTGAGATATTTTTGAAAGGAATTTGTTCTACAAAGTTTAGATTATATTTCCGTACCAAACATTTAATTCAACAAAGGCTCGATTACATCAAAAGTGATCGAATTTGAACACAAAGTAAACAAAAATGCATATTCAAGATATTTTAATATGTATTTTCTGAATTAGAAATATCACTTTCTTAAATGAATGAGAATTTCTAGTGTAATGATCCATTACTCCCCTCCCCCATCACTGAATTACATTATTTATACATATAATACAGAGCCGATTGCAGTTGGAAACAACAATATTAAAATAAATGTTTAATAGATACAAAGGATCTTTTCTCCGCAACATAGTTTTTCTGGTGTCTGGACACCAACTTTAAAGTAATTCTCTATTAGCATTAAACTATTTAAGTGCAAAACAATTTTGTTTTAAAAATCTACGATTGCAGCATCCATCTTCCTGAATAATATTTTGAAGCCAGAAAGTAATGACTTTCATTTTCCATGAGTGCATTCCAGGCTGTCTTCTAGCCATCTCTGGTTAAAAAAATCAGTGCAAAATAAACAATGGTGAAGTACTAGTTTAACCATTGAACTTACTTGAATTTAAGAAACATACTTTATTTTACACTATATATAGATCTCTTATTTATATATTTATAGAGAGAGATTAAATTACACTGGACTTGAAAAGTATAAAGAAAACCAAAAGTGTTACTATTTTTTCCTGCAGCACCAAAGGAATTTTTTTTTTTTTTAACTGAAAACTCTTCCTTGGGTGAGCAGCCTAGCAGTATTAGCTGTAATAAGAACTCATTACATTATTCCTTTGCAAACTACTATGTGATTCACATAACTCCATGTTTACACTCTGCCACATTATAATTTGTGATGCTCTTTGCCTGAAGAACAGCTCCTGGTTCCACTGTCATTACTTCTTGTCCTGTGTTCAGAGATTTGCTAGCAGTAGTGTGATGGCTATACTACAGTTCCACTTGGAGAATTGGCCTGGTTTTGGGATGACAATAAACCCTGCAAACAAAGCAGTTTACATTAATCCAGCAAGAGAACCTGACATTAATTTTATAAAGTTCCTAGCCTGAAGCTAAAATGAGTACAATTTATTTCTACGACCGCTTGCTTACTTTAGACATCAGCACCTTCTTTCCTACAAAGAATCTAAGCCACTATTGTATCAGTCAAGCAGYGCACAAAAGAGCTTTCCGTAAGTAAGAAAGCGTGTGTGTTTATGACACACGATGAATCTGATCCCAGCATTTGATTTAATCTTCCTTGCATTTTGAGTCACTGTGAACTGTGAAACTTTAAAAATCATACACCAATAAAGCAATCAGCGTTTTATTAGGGTGGCAACAAACAAACCTATTCCAATATTAACAAGTTTGACACCTAACCTGATACAGGGAAACGCTCAATCTCTTATATGCTATTATTACAAGCTTTGAATAGAAAAATAGATTATCTAACCAAATATTTATTTTGGTAATTTTAAAAGAGAATGAAACACTGAGCAAGAGTTCAGTAAAGATTTCCCATTACAATTTAAGCTCGCATTCAGGAAAACTTTTTACCAGCTCTTTTAACTACATKGCCATTCAAACAAAATGAGACTTACTTCATTTCAGACATAATCYCGCGACTGCGTGGCACCCCTTGCTGGACAGAGGCTACTGTTMCGGATTAAGGCAACTATACCTTACAGACAGATATCAATGGATAGACTCCATTTCAGATTTATGTATAATAGCCCCGTTTTAATCATTCACATAAAAGTAACTGTATGTCAGACTTATTTAGGAAAAGCTTAATATCAAAATACAATTTAGTCTTCTTGCAAGGTCATTACTTAGTTGTAACAAGTGCCAGCAGGCTGAGGAGCACAATGGCAGCTAAGCTGGAAGCACACCAATGAGTATCACTGTGCAACTCCTTACTACGTAGGCACGATAAATGCACTTTGAGCAATTCCTCTAAACAGCTACCAGCTTAGGTTCTTACCTCAAAATTAAGATTCTGTGACTCAGATCCATCAAACTAGACAAGCTCAGGCAGCAATTAGCACACAATCTAGAATTAGGTCACACCTTCAGAATCTACAGGAGCTCTTTCTTGCTTGGATCCAAGAACTGGAAAGTCATGACCGATGGAAGAAAACCCTGACCATAGACAGAAGAGGTGGAAGGAGGGCCGGATTCAAGTCATCAGGTTTCTACTAAAACCATAGCCCTTCCTTTTACAAACCATCTAATCTACCAGTTCAGACACATTATGAATCTGGATACATTTGCAGGATTTATAGCAGAYGGTGCACATGCATGCCTGTGTGTATATACATGTGCACACATTTTAGATTACATTTATGTATTATAAATTATGTGGTGTTTAATTTGGTGCCCTCCATAGATCACACCTGCAGGAACTAGAACACTATTTTTACTTGTTTATGTAGTGGATATCTGATTCAAACACTGCTGAAGTAGACTGAAATGGGTTGGTCCTTGAACTTGATGGACATTCAGGATGTGCAAAGACACTGCATATTTTGTGAGAAGAGAACAAGAAGTTTCCTAGTTATTAATTAAGTAATAGATGGTGAAAAAAGGCAGAATTTTAGAGCAAACAACTGAAGCACTTCTGAAAATTTTTATCAAGAATGTTTTGAACAAAAGTGATGAAGATGAATCAGAACTCTATAGTTCATTACCAAAGCATTCTTCAGAAGTCTATTAAATCCAGCAGCAACTGGAAGGGCTTTCCTGCCAGAAGATTACATCCACTAAGCAACTTTCAAGCACCCTGGAAAAAGACATCCAAAGGTATTATTTTCAGTCTTTAATAAATCAGTGATCCAAACTGTTCATATGCAAATATGTGCTTATAAAGCATATAGAAAGTACTAGGGATGGCATAATATGAAGTCTTTTTCAACAGGGTCATAACCATGCTATACAGACCAAGAGAAATAAGCTCTATTCTAGTATCAGATTTACACTGTAATGCAATCAATTGTTGGGAAACAAAATGAAGAATCATTGATCTTCCTACAACTCCTCTAGAAACAGGCAGCACATACTCAAATTCAGTGTGGTGCCTTGTTCCCCGTGAACTACCAGACACTCCGGAGTTCAAGTTCCAAGACTAGGAACAAGGAGTCACTCAGTCCTGGTTTCATCTCCCAGGCCATGAATACTCCCTGCTTGGAAGAGCAGAAGTGCAGTGCAGGTGGCTCTGAGTAAGTGAATACAAGCAACTCCTTATATTTCAATCCTTGCTCTGAATTAATTCTGCAACTCTGAGCAGGCAAGCCAGAGGAACACCAAAGTGGAAAGAATCTCAAGACCAATATCCTTGTGCTACTGCAGACAGACATTTCAAGAACTTCGCAAGTACTGCCTTCAAACTTGACCAGGCTACAATGGCATTTCCAGAACTTCATTTCTGTGACAGTGATCAGGAATTTTGTGAGCTCTTCCAAGTACTCAATTTCAGAAGACCTTAGATGTTCATACAAGAAAAGCAAGAATAAGAATTTGGTTTTTAGGCAYGGAAGTTTTATCAAAGTGGTGAGTGTTCTCGGAGGGTCCAGAGTAACAAAAAAGATTATATAGAATTTTGCCATTATATCAGAGCCTTTCAAGCAAGGCCATTTGAGAAGTTATGTTGGGTGTAACACAGGAAGCTTTAGAAAGCCACATTAAAAAAGCAAGTGAGGGCTCAAAAAGAAGTTACAGTTCTGATACAGATTGGACTCTTATAGGGTAACTTCTGTAATACAAAGCGTGTGAGACCAGAATATTTGTAATCACATTCTCTGGGAATAATACAATGGATAAGGTTATAAAAAAATATAGAAAGCTCCTGCCTGTAAAGAAAGAATAAATTAGACCACAGTGCTTTTTGTGATTAAACCCCCCAGTCTAGTCAACCAGGTGGTAAAAGAYGGAACAAAAGCTGCAGCAACTTATTAGTGCAACAGCAAAGCTGCACAGCTTAACAGCCATGACAGAAAACGCAAAAGAATTGAGATGCAACAACTGCAGGTCTGCCGTGCGGTACAGTGCATCAGCTTAAAGTTTAAGAACAAACAGATCATACTGAGCAAGCAGCAGAAGCAAATTAAGAGACTGTTCAAAAAATTTTTGAAAATAAATGTAGTCTTTTATTAATAGTATTATTTTGTCAGCATGTGGGTCTAGCAGGGGGTAGGAAATGGAACAGTTATGAGACCCAACTCGGGAATTTGATAAAACAGTCTTCATGACAACCTCAGAGAGGGTCTTCCAAGTAGGTGCTACATCATCTGCCATCTTAACAGAATACTCTATGGCTGAAATACGCTTCTTCCCAGAGGACGGCGGTGTTTTTCTTATGTAAATTAGCAATGTGAGAGTATTGAACACAAACTGTTTCAGCACCAGTTGCTAGCGCTATTCCATGTTTATCTATGCATTCTCTTGACTTCCCAGAACACACAAGACTCTGCATATTTGGTAAAAGTAGGCTTGCACCGGTAGGAATGAAAAGCCATAAGTAAGGTCATTTCCACCCAAGGTTCACGGCACTCATAGCTGTGGTCTGTTCAGAAAGACCTGCAGCAGTGGTAAGACTAATCCTCCTCACAATTCGTGAGATTGCAGGGGGGGKTTTCTTTAAAAAAATTCCACATATGCTCCAGCCAAGTTTGTAATTTTCCAAAGATACAAAACACAAGGTTTCACAACAGAAACTAATTCTATGAAAGATCAGCATATAATTGCTGTATTAAAAAAAAAAAGAAATCAGGAAGATGCTACTAAGTAGAAAAAAAGCCATCAGTAACTACTGAGTTAATATTTTCTTCACGTAAATTAGAACAGGATTAATTGGAGCCAAAGATGCAATCATATGTAGTTTCACTAATCTAGATAATAAACTGCAAGTTTGGACACATGAGCAGATCTGGGAAGTGAACGTCTAGTGCCCTTGGCACACGCTCGGCCTTTGCCCCGGACAAGGGCGCGCTCCCGCAGTGGCACAGCTCAGCTCACTCGGTGACTTGCTGGTGTCACAACTCTGCAGTCTTTCCTGCTTTCTGCTTTGAAATAATTGAAAGGTAGAAAAAACAAAGTGTCCAATGTAACAAACAACCAATGTAAAAAACAAAACAACACAACACACCCAAACCAAAACCCCCTTTTGGGCATATATAGTTTAATTGGTCTCACAGTACACTTCACTAATGCAATTAAACCCATTAAAAAAATGGCTGAATTAATGAATGCCCATACAAAAATGGCATTGATTTGTTAAACCCTTTCTGCTATTGCCAGTATACGAAATAATCAGAATTTATTATTTGAAGAATATTCCATGGGTAGTTTATTCTTATCCAGAACTGTGATATTCCTGGAGTAATTTGAAAAAGTAATCTGGACTGACACCTTTGCTTGACAAAAGAGCCCACGGTCCAATACAATATTAGAGCAATAATAATATGCCAAAACGGAATGAGATTTTTCACATATGTTTAAAATTCTGTAGTCAAATCAGCTGAATTGGTTTTAAGATTTGCATGAACAAAATCTCCAACAGTTTCTTATCCAAATGAATCAGCATTTATTAGCATAAGTCTCTGAACTGCATATATTCACTAAATCAGCTATTCATCTCTAATGGAGTCATAAAATTAACTGAGAATGTTCAAGGAAGCACATGCTGAACATTCACATAACACTACAGAGAAATATTTTGTATGGGATTTAGGGGGATACAGCAAAGCTGACACCTATCTTTACACAGTCCATATGTTCACTAAACAGTTTTAAATCTATTACTTGTTCTCTGTTTGCTTTTTTTTCCTCCTTTGTTCTAGTAGTGTTACAGAAAAATATAAATGCTTAAACCATTTAACACCACATCTTGTAAAAGCACATAGCATCATCAAGGAGGTTTCACCTGCAACTTCTCTTCTGTGTACATAAAGGAGTTTTTGTCCTAACAGAGGTGTATCACCATTTTACTCATTGTCAACCAAAAGGAAAGTCAAGGCTGCTAGAAAACCAGAAGACTAAGACTAACTAAGAATCTGTCTAGTGGTATTAGGCAAGATTACTTCAAGACTAGTATATGATTGGCAAATGGAAGATATGYATGTTCAAAAGGAAAAAAAAAAAATTAAGATGCAACTACTTGTGTGCTGGGAAAAGCACAGAAGTCTTTTGCCACCAGAAACCTGATTTGGCTCAAGCAATAGGACCTCAAGCTTCATTTAGGTAGTAGGGGCCCACATGCTTAGGAACAGTTCTTTCTCTAGCTTCCTCAAACTACAACAGTCTGTAAGGTTTAAAATTTTCAGATTAGAAAATAATGAAATGGAGATAAACCAGGGAAAACCTCAGGGAAAAACATATGACTTAAGGCAACCCCATTTGGGTTAATGTGATCTTAGCAGAAGAAATGAAGGAAATTAATTTGATAAGTTTGATCAGCACCTACCTAAAATCCAGCTTCAAAAACCAGAAAATAATGTGATCATACAACTTATTTCCTCGAGAAGTTTGTGCAACGTTATTAAATAAAGATAAGTAAAACGACACTTTCATGTTCTGAGACATCTTTTGCCAAAGTATCTTCTATGACCATAGAACTTGTGGAAGTTGGATTTGTTTCATGCTCACACTGACTGTTGAGAAACTCGTTTGACCAAACAGTTCTTGCATCATTTGATATAACTGGATATTCCCAGAAGGTTTCAGGACGGATTTCATTTTGTTCCTCCACTGGCACCTGTTCTTAAATATACATGTGTTATATATATAGACCACCACAGTGGTCAATCAATATCTTCTGAAGTACCAGAAAGTTCTCAAGTTCACAGAAGATGACTTCCTCAGCTTTAGTCTACAGAGTATTTTTGCCTAGGAGACAGGGTCCTACCTCAGTTAGACTGGGCCCAAAGTAACTAACTTTTTCACTGAAATTTCTCAAAAGTGCCTTTGAAACACTACTAAATATCATTTGTTTGGCTCCTTCATCGGTTAACGCAGAACCACTGCTGCAAGGGTGACRCAATCCCTAGTCCTCTCAGATGGAAGGGCAATGTCTTAAGTCTTTGCCTAAATTGGTTCCAAGAAATTTTGCAGCCGAAGTTTTAGACTAGTTTAGTTCTAGTTCAGACAAGCTTAGTTCTAGACTAGTCACAGTTTCTCTAGACAAAAAACGCTTGGATCATCTGAGCAAGCCATATCCTCAGGGCTGTAAATTCAGCATTCATTAGGTAAATGTCAAGATCTAAAGCTGGAATAAAGAACATATCCTGCACCAGCGTCTACAGAGGAAAGAGCTCCTGTAGAGTCCTAGAAGGAACGACAACGCTCTGCCTCAGCTCCTATTTGAGAGGCAGGCAGAGAGAATCTAGATACACCCGTGCCCGTGTTTTACTGAATCTGAGTTTAAACAAGTTTGATAAGTGGTTTGATAAGTACTCTACTTCATATTACTCTAGTCCTAAAAAAAAAAAGTATCATGAGACATGACCTTATCAGCAAGAYTTAAACATCAAAACGTATGCATCGTCTTGAGATGAAGTGAAACATTTACTCAGAGCAGGTTACAGGATGCGATCAACTTCTTACTTTAAAATATGTCAAGTTAACAGCTTTCATTGTGGCCATTTGTTCAGCACAGTATGATAGCATAAGACCACCTAAGGACTGCAAGATAAATTAAAACTCAAATGTGGAAAGGACTATTGAAAGTTATCTACATTTACAGTTCAATCACACATTTTTATTTAACATCAGTATACAGAGGACAACCCCAGCAAGTTATTTCGTAATGTCAAGTATTTAGTAAAGTTCTTCAGCTGTAACAGTGACAATAGAACAGCTAAAAATAAGCAGTATGAAACAAACATGGTCTTCTTAAAATTATAAATATACCAACAATACTTCTTAAAGCTTAATTATTGCAACAGTTAAATTAACAATAGTTCATGTTAGAAAGGCTCTATGAAATTTATTCAAGTTGTCAAGAAATTAGATGGAAGTGTAAAAAGGAAATACATATGAATTTTACTTTTGATTTTCACTAAAGGTAGTCAATACAATTTTGTACAGTATCACCTAACATGTCAATCTTTAACAAACTCCAGTATACAGAATTCATAAAATGCAGAAAAAATATTGTTTAATCTTTACATGTAAATTGACAGTAAATTAACTGACACAAATTTTATTATTGTAACAGAAGCAGGCCAGCATTTAAAATATTAATTTAGTAGCTTTATGATGTTAAAGGGGCAGACATATACAGTCAATCAAGTACATAATCAAATTTTAAGAGGTGGTAATTCAGAACATGGGGCTTCTGAAAAGTGTTTAGTAAAAGTCATGTTATTTCCTAATCCAGACATCCTCATCATAAAGCCTTTACAGGGTTATGATCTCTCCCGGCTTTACTGGAGCCACTAGTCACACCTTCTCACACAGGCACACGCGCAAACACACATACCTTGCTATAAATATCTCACCAGTGTACTAGGTTTAAATTCACCCTGATAATGCGGGTGTGCTATGTGCAACTTTGCTATTATGCACATTACAGAAAGCTTCAAATTTCAGCATGGTAACCTGAAGTCATATAGCTGTGTTTCAGTTTTACTATAATCATCCCTGAAGTTTATACAGATACCGTATCACGTTGAAAGAAATCTATTTGATAGTACTTAAATACCAGCAATTGAACTTCAATTGTAATGATGAAATGCTCCTTTCCATTGAGGAAGAATTAGTATGTATAGCTGCTCATCTCACTCAAATATAGTACATGAATGTTTAAGTACTTTCACTAAAACAGAAGTTATACTAAAACATGATACTGTACTACAATTGTAGTTAACTAGAAAATTCAAGGATGTTATAATTTAAGTTTTCCTGTACAATAAGTCAAATAAATAAATTCCATGTGCATTTGTTTTACAAAATGGTAGCATGTTTATCTTGCTAGGTTATACACTGCCATTTCACCTGTTCATACTTCTGGCCAATCTTACCTTGAGCTTTCTGACAAAGGAAACAACTAATCAGCAACTTTTACTTAGATAAAATGGAGTCATTGTACAAGACGGTGAATAGTTAATTCTAAAGTCAAACACAGAAAWCATATAGTTTCTCTGACCACTAAGTTCAAAGAAAACTTGCTTTGCATATCCGACTACCGCTTCGGTTTTTGGGGGGTTTTGTTGGGTTGTTTGGTTTTTAATTGTTTCTGCAGGTCCTGTAATTCAGTTTGAAGTAGCTATAAAGATAACACATGAAGTTTACCTTGGTTCCTTTAAAATTCTTTTTCTACTTTTTCAGATTAATACAAGAGTTCTRTAGTGCCCTTTAGGTTTCCCTGGGGCTGGGAAAGACGGGCGGGGAGAGGAGACAGCTAACTGTCACCATGTTGAGAAGAAAGTTCATACTCTTGTTAAGGCAACCTATTTTTCCTCACCACCCTGAACCTTCTTCCTTGGAAACAGGCTAACAAAAAGTGAGAGTAAAAAATTGGAACTAATGAATCCTGAGCCTCATTCAACTTGTTTCTTACTGAATTTTGCCATTCACTTGACCTCACTCTGATTGGGAGTTAGTACAACAGTTCTGGAAGTGCAATGCAAGAATGGTATATCCAGTGAGGAAGCTCAAGGTATGATTATGTATACACTGAAGAAGTAATTTGGAAAGTTTATAAACAGTCAGGACCCTCTAAGCACTGTACAGCCTATCAGCTATCATAAGGATCACAGTTTAAGAGACATTCCTGGATTTTCTCCCCATTAAGGGCAGCACCAGCCCAACCAGAAAAATGAAGAGAATTTCTCATACACTGTCCAATTATCCAGCGTGTCTTTTGACGGCTATTAAAAATGAGAGGGAAAGGTAGCACTGGCTCAGTGGAAATTACGTTAGACACTGCAAGCCTGCTTCAGTTTTCCATCCAATTCTTTCTTTAGGCTGGCAGCGGCATGAATTTAATGAAGGCCTTTTGAGCAATGATGGAAAAAGCAGCAAGATTCAGAGGTTTTCACTCTAGAGTTGGCAGCCAAAAACATGACAGAGTTTTAAGATCACTTGGGGACCCATATTTCAAAAGGAAGACTAGAAATAGCAGCTTTAAACCCCAGAGTAATGGGATAGCATAGGATAAAACAGCTGGCGAAACAGAAGTGAATGGTATATAACCCAGTAAGAAAGACATTACCATGAGTGTTTTATACTTTGACAATTTTCATTAAATAAAATTATTAAGTGCTTTCCTACAAACAAAAAGGATGCTCATAACGTCCTTCTGGAACAAATATTTTCCTATCAAAGCCCTGTAAACATGCCACCAAAATTTAGTTTTTACCAGCAGAGTGAGCTCACTAGAAATGCAAGTGAAATCAGAAAAACAAATTCATCTGAAAATTTCTAAGTAAATACTTCCTAAACAATATGGCATTTACATCAGTGTGCAATATATTAATTTTGAAAGTGATAACTTCAGCATGAAAATTACTTACCTGTAATTAAAGTTTTCCATATTGGCCAATACATAAATCCTGATTTTTTGGTACTGCATACTTTATCTCTGAAATATTTGAAATGCCATATTCCAAATCAAAATCAATACACAAAAATATTTAAGTTATACCCAGTCTAACAAAACCCACCTCAGCCACTGAAAATAAATTTAACAGTGTAGTGTTTAGCAGTACACAAAGGAGTTTTAGAACAAAAAGAAAATATAGGTCACAACAGAAGTCTGAGGCACTGCTGTACGTGTATAAAGTTAATTCATTAAGACAGTTGAATTGCACTGAGTCACAGAAGTGATAACTGCTTTAGTATTTTCATTTAGGACAAACATTTTAAATAGTTTAGTGGTTGGGGGGGTGCTTTTTTTTTTTTTTTTTTTTAAATT